>PVHX01000167.1:0-32803 GCA_004024805.1 Geosciurus inauris | reverse complement strand
TCAAGGCTATAAAAGGGAGGGCGAGAGGTGAGGCGGGGAGGAAGGAATGCAAATACTGGGTGGTGTGTTAAGGAACTGGTCATAACTTCACAAGGGAACAGCCACTTGCTGGTTCCTGCATGTGGCCTTGCAGCAACCACTGGGTGGGAAGCGGCAATGGAGAAACAAAGAGGAATTTATCTTCTTGGCTACCAGCTCCTTCATTCAAAACTTAACTTCCCTGCACTTTGGGGTTGTAACTCAGTCACTTAATAAGGGAGTCTGTGGGAAAGTTAGATTCCATGTCTCACTAAACTGCCTTCAGGAGCAGGGAGGAAGGCAGTCACAGAGTAAGGTACAGGAGTCTCCTCAGGTCAGCCTGTGTCCTAGAGGCACTGAGGTTCCCGTTGCGGCAGATGTGGTCTCATCAAAATCCTACCCTCTCCTGTAGACTACACAGGAAGAGGCTAAAGTTCGTGGGCAGGTGGGTCTGAGAAATCTGAGAGGCCCCAAAATTGGTTTGGCATAGTTTTATCTTAAAATTATGAGGATTAATTTTAAGACCTTTTAAGATCCAAGGATTAGGTGTTTTGTGGAGTTTATCATGAAAGGCTTTCAGGTAAAAAGAGTCACCAACTCATAATAGGTATGGGGTGTTAATTGTATTATTAACAAGATTTATGATTGCTCAAATATTTTTTATGATTCTTCAGATTGATTTCTGGGCTGAGTTTACTCATGCTTCATCAGACAATGTTTATTATTATAAGTGATTTTTAAGGGAGTGTTCATTAATAAAAAATGTTCATAACCACAGTGCTGTATTTTCAACTCATACATAATAACTTGTGCCAAGACATGTATCCCAAATTCTAGGCACATATTTCACTAAAACACCTATTGCACTAAAGATAAAAATCACCAACACTTCTTCTGCATATTTGTGTGCCGTGGTACCAGTCTTGAGAGATTGTGGTAGGGAAAAAATATCAATGGAACAGGGTCTGTCAATAAAACAAGTTTCAACAAACAAATAAATAAAACAAGTTTCATGCATGTAAAGATAACAAATACTTAGCAAATATAATCAGATGATAATTGGAAATTTAAATGAAACTAAAAGAATTGAATAAAACCATCTGAGAAAGTTATAGTCTTTCAAACTTTATGTTCTTTTTGATTCTAGAAATGTATTTTATTTATTTGAGTGAAATTATCATAATTAGTGTCGCCCCATTAGCAAAAGGCTAACCCTGGGGAGCAACACATGGACACTTGTCCCCAACACTATTGTACATTTTCTTTATATCCTTTCCACACCCCCATCACCAAAAGCTCCAGCAAGAACAATCTGTTTTCCTGCTTAATGATATTTTTCTCTGAATGTACTGTCTCCCTCCACTAGCTTCTGTCTAAGAGCCTCCCAGCCCTTATGTGGTCAAGGAGCTTGCTTGTGGCACATGAAGAATATTCAGTTACTTCATATCCTGTAGGAACAAAAACAGACAGCACAAGAAATTCTGTCGCCACTAATTGAAGTAGTTTATCACCTTATCTTTAGAAGGTTTAGTGTCAAAACTTCAAGGAGAGGATAAATAGCCCAACCTGGGCTGAAGTCTGGAGTTGGATGTCTAAGATGAATCCAAACGGATGTGGATTTACATGTTAGTACCTGAAAGCGGATGCAGCCCCCACCCTGGAATGAACGTACACTTCCAAAGGACTTGTTTCCAGAGGGTGGTGGAAGGAACAACAGAGACAACTATGTGTGCCCACACGCTCAGCCATCTGCTGTTCCAACCACATGTCTCTCCCCCCATTTCCTGCTCATGATTCATCTATGCTTTTTCTCCTTCTTCAAAGATAACTGTGTAGGCATTTAAGGAGGGGAAAGTCATTAAGAAAAGTGGAATCTGGAGCTATTAGGATGAGGTAGAGCAGATTAAACAGTCTGGAATTTCTCAAAGCAAACAGTGTAGGATGCAGACAGGGTTCTTGTCTCTCCTACTGGTGCCTCATTTCAACAGGTTAGCATCTATCATGAACAGGTTGCCAAAAATGGCTGCATGTAAACTGAGCACATGAGTTGCTAAAGAGCAAAGGGATTCTGGATTTCCAGGTAGAACTGCTATTCTTTTCACTTCTGTCTCTCTCTCTCTCTTTTTTTTTTTTTTTTTTTTTTTGGTACTGGGGATTGAACTCAGGGGTACTCCACCACTGAGCCACATCCCCAGCCCTATTTTGTGTTTTACGTAGAGACAGGGTCTCACTGAGTTGCTTAGTGCCTCGCCATTGCTGAGGCTGGCTTTGAACTCGCAATTCTCCTGTCTCAGCCTCCCAAAGTGTGGGGATTACAGGCATGCGCCACTGCGCCTGGCTTCACTCCTGTCTCTTAAGTGCTGCTGAAATCAATAAATGGGGTCTTTGTGACCTTTTTCTGAAAAGCATACCAAAAATCTGCCAATAGCATTATGCTTTTAAAGGAAATCCTGAACAAAAGTCAGAAAAGGTGATTATGGCTGAGTCTCCAGCACTAAGGATTATTGGTGATAATATGCTGTGTAGGAAGAACAAGAATATGTCCATGAGAAGGTTTTGGTAGGTATTGAATTGCATCGAATTGGAGCCAAATGGGCCTCAATTCAAATCCTGGTTCTGTTTCCAGCTTCGGGGATATTAGATAAGTTGCAAAATCTCTGGGGACCTCAAGTGCCTTATATGTAGGCTATGAGATAAGGAAATCTTCTCTGTTAATGGAGTGAACTAAAAAGGATAATGAATGTAAAGTGCTTTGTGTGGTCCTTGAAATAAGGTTATTAAGCAACTATCAGGTGAATATGAATTTTTTTCTTTTTTTTTGGTGGTGGTGCTGGGGTGGAACCCAGGGCCTTGTGCACGCTAGACAAGTGCTGTACCTCTGAGCTACATCCCCAATCCTGCATTTGTTTTTTCTTTCTGTGATTTTTTTTTCCATTTCATTATCATTTCAGTTTAGTTTCTGCCACATCCCACAACCTGAGCCCAGCAGAGTAAAATGCTTAAGAATTGGGATTTCTATCCCATTCTAGAATGGCCTCTATTATCATCACAGGAAAGGCAAATGTGTGGGACCTAACAATAGAAGTGCATGGGACATACATGGGACATACATCCTTGTTAATCCAAGTCACAGGGGAGAAGGAGAAAACAGAAAGAAGCAGAGCCAGATAACACGCTCACTGCCCCTCCCAACAATGACCATATCACTTGTGGAAAGTGAAGTGTACAAGTAGAGAGGAGTCTTATTGCTAAGTACAGCATACAGATGCCAGATTAGACCAAGCTCCTCATGATTCTGGTATGATGCCTACATTTTCTCATCTGTGAGGCAGGTGTTAGAGTAGCACCTGTATCTTAGGTTGTTATGATGGTGAAATAAGATAACCTATGAAAAGGACTAAGCCCAGGGCCCAGGACAGTCATTAATCCATAAATGGGATCTATTGCTGTTACTTTGTATTTAATGTCAATATATGGTATTGATTAACCTTTGTATTTAATGTCAATATATGGTATTGACAGATTTTCATTTAATAAATGGATTTTCAATAAATGATTTTCATTTAATGACCATTTGTTTTCTCAACCACTCCATTCATTTACTCATAATTTTTTTAGTCAGTTTTTCATCACTGTAAAAAATACCTGAGGAAAACAACTTAAAGAAGGAAAGGTATATTTTGACTGGAAGTGTTAATTCAGGTCAGCTGGTTCCATTGCTCTGGGCCTGAGGTGAAGCAGAACATGGTGGAAAGGTAGGGAAGAGGAAAGCAGCTCTTTTTATGGGGCCCAGGAAGCAGACAGAGAAGAAGAAGGAGCTGTGGAATAAATGTAGTAGCCAAGGCAGACCCCCAAGGACCCATTCTCTCCAAATAGGTTTCACCTCCAGTTTCTGCCACCTCCCCGTAGTCCATTCAGCTATCAATGGATTAATCCACTGATAAGATCACAGCCCTCATTCCCAAAGCCCCACCTTTAAACCTTGCTTTATTGGAGACAGAGACTTCAAGACCTGAGCCTTTGGAGGACATTCCAGATCCAAACCATGACAACTGTCAGCCATTTTTTTTTAATTTAATTTTTTGGTACGGAGGATTGAACTCAGGGGCACTCGAACACTGAACCACATCCTCAGCCCTATTTTGTATTTTAGTTAGTGACAGGGTCTCACTGAGTTGCTTAGCACCTCATTTTTGTTGAGGCTGGCTTTGAACACAATCCTCCTGCTTCAGCTTCCCAAGCCGCTGAGATTACAGGTGTGCACCACTGCGTCCAGCCTCAGCAGCCATTTTTTGAGATCCTCTTCTATGCTGGTGCTACAGGGGACTTAGGAGATAGTGAAGTTGCTTGGGCAAGAAGCTTAAAGGCCAGGCAGGGAAAGGGATGTATGAGGAAAAACAGGAGAAGACAAGATGTCATCAGAGAGATGTGTATGAAGCACTCCTGGAACCAAAGGAACCAGGCAGTGCTTCCCAATTAAGGTGCTTTTTGAATCTGATCCTGAAGGATGAGCAGCCCAAAAAATTGAGTCTGGGGAATTCCAAGTAACAAAACCAGCTTGCAGAAAATGATGAAGTTGTGACAAACAGGGCTGGGAACCAGGAGGACTTTAGTGTGGGTGGCGTTGGCCTTTCTTCCTGGAAACATCCCCTGAATTCCTAAGCTCAGGCTCAACCTCAGGCGGGGGCTATGTAGACCTACCTGCGGCTTAGTCCTACCCTGAGTGCTGGTCCAGCTTCTCCTCGTTGCAAGGAGATGTCAGCAGCTCACATTACTTGGTTCTGGGTGGGCCAGGCTCTGGGGTCTGCTCCAGGCTCCTGCTTCATTGCCAGCTTCAAGGCTTCCACTTGAATCCTGTCACAGCTCTACTTTGTGTTTTAGTTCCGTAATTGGGATTTAGGATTATTTCTTCCTCTACATTCTGTCTCTCAATTTCCTTAAGCCTGGAATTCTGCCTTTTCTTATCAGTCCTTCCTAGAGCATGGGTCCCTCATGAAGTCCAGTCCTTGTCCCTGGGCCCCATCAGGACTGGTTTGTCCAGTGCTGGTTTTGCTTGCCAGATTCTTCTTCTTTGCCCTTCTGTAGGGGGAGCACAGGCTGATGACTTCTTGTGGCAAGTCCATGATGACCACCATACGGCTGAACTTCTCTATTACTGCCTAGACATAAATTCCCCATCTGTAACCTGTTTCAGCTGCCTGTCAGAACTGCCTTGTCAAGCCTGGTTTGGCTTACCCCTGATAGAATTCCTGAGCTCCATTCTGAATATTGCTAATGAAAAATGTAATTCCTTAGTATTGGAGGTTGCATCAAACATGCTTTTGGTAATGCAGGCTATCAGAATGCCAAATGATTGGGTAACCGCTCCCCCAAGCATTTGGACATATAGAAGGTATTCAATAAAAGTTATTAGAGGTCATGTTACCCATGAGACTTGGTATTATAGGTCCAGGCCTGTATGTGCTGATCAGCATTTTTATGGCATATCATTTTCTTTAGAATTGCTCAGGAGATTGAGACACCAGTCATATGCTACCAGCCACAACTTTTAAAAAACAAACTTCAGAATAAAGTCACAAGAGGAAATGAGGACCATTTGGAAATTTGAGAACCCACATGTTCTCTATTTTTTTTTCAAGAAGAATTTCAAAGTTTCAACCTGTTTTAATGCTAGCCCATCTGGCTGCTTTATTAATGAAAACAGCAGCATCTTCTAATGCTCTTGTGTGAAGCAACAGAACTTTCCAAAAAATCACAGAAAGAACTTTTGGATTTGATGTACCATATTTTGTATTTATTTTCTTTAAAAAAAAAATCCCAACTGGAGAGTGTTTTAGAGAGAGTATGAGCATAGAAATATTCAGTGAGTCATGCTTGGTGTTGTAGGTATATTCTGGTGCGTGGGGTTTCCAGAACAATTACATAAGTATTAGCATAGCCAGGAACTTTTGACATTTGTGGCAGTTTAATGCAGTTCTTTTCATCATTGAAAATATCCTAATTGTTGTTTCCTTATATTTAAAATGCATAAAACTGGTGAAGCAGCATAAATTGATTTTGAGGTATTTGTAGCAAATATGCTTTGTTGGCAAAGAAAGTGAAGAAAGTTTATTTAAGATGAAATACAAGTGATCAAGCCACAATGCATATAATGATCTATTTGTCTAGCAAAAGTGTCTGAGAGCATAAATTTTGCTTCTTTTCTTTTTACCATCCATCAAGATTTCCTTTACAACCTGAATACCCAAAGCATATTTTTTATTTGTGCAACCACACATACGATTTTCAATAGCATGATTTTGAAAATGCTGCAATTCTAAAAGTTACTAGACTACACTAACACCTTGCTTTTATTTCAAAAGATCACACAAGAAATAATGTAATAGTCCAAATACCCCTAATATTTTTGTCAAAATCTTGGTGGCTGTGCTTTAAAATAAAGCAATATCCAATTTCCTAAATCCAGTGTTCAGGGACTTTCTAGGAAAGGTAGAGTCCTTGGTTCTTGTGGATGCTGGATCAATGACTTGCACAGCTATGCTACTGGATTATTTTTCTGCAGATAAAATGTTGTTACTGTATTTACTGGTTCAAAAGACATGGTTCAAAGGACAAGCAGGCAGAGTGGGCTCTGATTCACAGAGGCTGCTGTCTGCTTGTGCTCTATGAGATTCTCTGGTGGGAAGAATACACCAAGTCCAGCTCTGCATGCCCAAGCACTGTTGAATTATTTCCACATGACCACAAGTACCTGAGCACCTTTGCTCTGTGGCAGAGCTGATAGCACAGAGCACCCTGGGGATCCCTACCGAGATGTGACCAGGCTGTGTGAACTGTGTGGGCTGTGGCTACAAAGGCGATCGTGTAAATGGGATCATGAATTTACTAAGTATCCTTGTGGCACACAATCATCATTAGAGCATGCGTGTTGATGTTGGAGTGCTATGCGCGGGCCAGGACTGCTTCCAAGAATCTACTTGAACATATACCCCTGGGCCCTATGAGACAAGATAAAAAGAGTAATTTGGTGTCCCTGCCAGATTTCCTAGGTAATGAAAATAATGTTTTCAGAGGAAGTGATGTGTATATTACAGGGCTGGGAGGGAGGAGGTAGAAGGAGGCAGATGAACCAGTGAGAAATCACCGCCCGAATCAAGGCTAGGTCAGCACACACCTGGAGACCAACTCAAAGTCAGGAGGTTGAGGGAGCTGTCTTGTTTTGTTTCACTGAAAAACTCTTCACCTTACTTGTCTAGATCCCTGGCTTTCTGCATCCAGTAATCCCCAAGAGTGGCTAGGTCTATCTGCTCTAATGGTGGAGTTTCCTCCCTTCTCCATCTCACCAGCCAAGGAGTCCAGCCTCTTTCCACCATGCACCTGGACTACTACAATAGCCCCTAACTGTTCTCCTTGCTTTCAGTCTTCCCTCCACGATCTACTTCTCACCCAGAGGAACTTTTATATTTTCCCATTGTTTAGCCACAGAAATTTGGGAGAATATTTTCATCAGCTCTCAGGATGAACCAGAAGACAGAGAGAAACTGGTAGGATAGGGATAGGATAGATCTAGGGGCCATTCAACAGTGTTGCCAGTTTCCTGCCCCAAATCTGAGTTTGTTTCTCTCTCTCTCTCTCTCTCTCCCCTGGCCCCCTGCCACCTTTCTGTGTTTTGGTACTAGAGTTTGAATCCAGGGGTGCTTTACCGCTGAGCTACAATCTTCAGTCCTTTTTATTTTTTTTATTTTGAGACAGGAAAATTGCTGCTACTGATTTCAAAAATGCTATCGTCCTGCCTTAGTCTCTCGAATCTCTGGGATTACAAGTGTGCACACACCACACCTGGCATTTCCCCATTTTTCTTCTCTCTTCCCTTTAAGGAATGACAGTTTCTTCAGTTTGAATCAGGTGGCTCTTTGTCGAGGAGTGAAATGTGGAGGGGACATACACTTAACAGTGGCATCAGAAATCAAGGTGGAGTAAATTCTGAATTGTCAAAAATCTACACATGCCCACAATATGTTGATTATGAAAGGGGCAATTAAGTGCAGCAGACAATATATTTTATCTCATTTATTCCAATAGTTTGTCCACTTATTTATTTCTCAGTAGAGAAGGAAAAAAGGTCTTCCTAAGGCTTCATGAGATGATGCCTTGTTCATCTTTGTATGCCTGGTCTCTCATAGACACTCATAGACCCATACAATAAATATTCATTGTATGAAAGAATGTGTCAATGTCCCTGTAAGAGAATGCTTTGTTTTGACCAGTCTGCAAGCTTTCAGAACTACTTCATGGTCCCGCAGCCTCAGCCTTCAGTCATCCTTCCTTCTCCCTGGAACTGCCCCACGCTACGCCTAGCAGCTCTCACTCCCTCCTCCCTCTGGCTGCTCTCAAATGGAGATAGTGCCATGAGACAAGTCACACATCCGATTAACATTCCTCCCTCTCTTCCAGCACTATTTTAGAGATTCCTAATGTGCATTTGTTCCTGGGGTATTTAGTAGTTCTTGATGAACAAATACCCATCTTATCTGGCAATATCACAACAGAATGTGCTCTAAAAACAGATGGTTGTGGGTTCTAATATGGACACACAAATTACTAGGTTTGTGACCTTGGATACGTTTTTTAACCTCTCTGAATCTTGGGTTACACATATGTCCACTGAAGGTAGCACAGGTGTTAATAAAATAACATATGCAAAACAGTTGTTATAATGCTTGCCATGTAACAGGTGTCTGGTGAATGTCAGGTCCATTCTGCTTTGGTGGCTTATAGACAGAGGCATGAGAAAAATCTGCATGCTTAGATTAGGCGAATTGAACTGAAAGGGGGATTTTTTTAAAAAGGGAAAGGAAAAAAGCAGAAAAAAAAACATATGAGTTGCTCTTACATTAATCAGTCTCCCCGCCCCCCCCCCCTTAATGTAAGGGAGATTGAGCCCAGGGGTCCTTTACCAGAGAGCTACATTCTCAGCCTTTTTAAATTTTCTTTTCTTTTCTTTTTTCTTTTTTTTTGAGACAGTATCTCAGTAAGTTGCTTAGGGCCTTGTTAAGTTGCTGAGGCTGTCTTTGAACTTGGGATTCTCCTGCTTCAGCCTCCTGAGCCACTGGGCTTACAGATGTGCACCACTCTTCCAGGCTGAATCAATTATTAACTTTCTACTGACTATATAAAATATACCAAATTAGGAATGTTGTAAGTACGTTTGAGGGAGAAACAAACCCGTATATTTTCTAAAACAACAACAGAATTAGATATTTCCAAACTAAAACCTGCACAAGCATAACATTTAATTGGAAGATATTTCTTCCCTAATGAGGGTTGTCGTTTTGTTCCACTTTACGATGCATTTGGAAATCCTGGGTGCACTATGGATTGTTAGTTTATAATCACCTGAGATGTCACTTATATGGGAACCTGGGGGGCAGAATAAATCCAGGATCTGAGAGTCAGGAAGCACCCAAATGAGCAAATGAGCACACTGCCTGGGGGAGCAGGGTTTGCCCAACAACTTTTCTCTGTTCCTCTGCTGCCCTTATGTATCTTTTGTTTGTCCAATCAATAAAAGAACATGTTAAATCAGTTACACTATACGATGTAATAAAAAATTTAGAGAGGTCATTTCTAGAAAAAGGAATGAAAGAAACACTATCTGCTCTTATCATGTCTTTGCCTTACCTTCACATTTTAAAATATCCACAAACAACTCAAGGTACATCAGTAGAAATAGAATTCAAGTTTCTCTCAATTAAATTAAAAATATGCTGTCCTGGGCGAAAACTAAAACCAGGCATTGCTCAGAAGGAGGTCATGATAGCCAACCCTTCTCTCATCTTCATTACCACTCCTTTAACCCATTCCACCTCTGCATCTCCAAAATTCTAAGCTGTACACACATCCAAGATTGTTCCTAGGAAGAATCAGCGTATGATCTCCAGAGTGAAATACCTGTTTGCCAATTAGCAGTTTGGAGAAGAAAGGTAAGAGATGGAAATGGAAAACAGTGAGCAGAAAAACAGTATCTCCCACCTGCACGCCTCCCTCTTCAGCACACAGCCTCATCGTCCCCTGCTTCAGGGAAGCCACCATGCCACCACAGGCTGGGGAGAGACTTGATTTTTCATTGGGAACCCACTTTTCCCCCTAGGAAAAACCACTGTCTATCACAGTGCTTTCCCCGATCTTGGACAAAGGGATTCTAGATGCTTAACTATATAGCCTATCAAATACTCTTGACCTTGAATTTTAATGTCAAAGTGACCCAAAACCTAAGAATAGTTGGAACTCATTTACCTTTGTAGCAAAGGAACTGGGGAAACTGTATTACTCCCCAAACCCGAATCCCTAGCTTCTCTCGTACTTTTATGAAGCAGACTCTTCAGCTTCTCCTTCTGCTCTGTGAGTGACTCTAGATCCTTTCAATACATTTGTTTGTTTGCTGAACATATCCTGTTACCCACATTCCAGAATTCTGACTAAAATCGCTTCTCACATGCTTCGGGCTCCAACCTGCAAGGCTAAAGGTCAAAGTTTAGGGGTGGAGAGAGAAGTCAAACATTTACTAATGCACCAGACTCAATTTTTCTCCAGCGATTTGTCCCTCAAATGTTGGCTTTTTGGTGTCCTTTACAGAGTGGTGGCCACACAAACCTGGGAATGAAAAGGAACCCCTGAGCTAATTTTCCTGGGATTAATTTGGTTGTAATAGCCAGACTTCCTGGTTCTGCCAATTCAATTACAATGAGCCCCATAGATTCTGGAGCCAATATCAGTGATGTTGGTCTAGGTAGGTAAGTTTCAATAAGTCTTGTAAGAGGCAATGACAAAGTTGCACAGTAATTATATAACCAGTTATGATGGAGAATCTACCACAGCAGTCAGACCAACAGGCACTTAATGCAGTGATTACCACATGGCAAAATTTCAGATCTCAACCCTCCATTAGGTTCCTACATTTTCCCAAAGATCCTCATTCCTTCATTTAGGCAGCAGTTTTTTGTTTTTGGCAGCAGTTTTCAAAACCAGCCAAAAAAAATCAGAATGTATTTTACTTTACTATAAGCAGTAGCTCAAGGTTGAACTACTTTGTATTCCTAGAATGTCATCATCTTTGGAAGTTATTTTCAGTTTTGCTTTGAAATGTGTTCTAAATCAGCAATCTCCACCCTTCTCCCCATGGAGTTTAGGGAGCAAGCAGAAGAAGGGGAAGGGACACATAGGAGAGGATGTCCCAGAGCATTTGCCAGAGTTTTCCTCCATCTTTGACATTCCTTCTTCTTCCTCTTCTTTGTTTTTGCTCTGGGCATCACACTAGCTTTCTGATGGGGAAGCAATCTGTGTATTCTTTCACTCAGCAAACATTTATTGAATGCCTATTAAAGGGCTGATACCATCTCCTGTACCAGGCACTGGTAAACTAAGCAGGCAAAGTCCTCGCCTTCGAGGAGCTTCCATTCCAAGTGAGGGAAACAGAAAGAACGTGATTATAGATCTGCTCAGCCCACAGGCAACCCCTGGGCCTAACTCAGGGGCAGGGGATTCCGACGTTCTTACTTTCCAGGTAGAAATGGTTGTTTGTGTATAAAAGCAACAGACACATGCTCTAGACGAGGAAAATCAAATCAGGAAATTGCTCATTTTAAATAAGTTCAAAGAAAGAATCTCTTTCAAGGAAACATTTATTTCTGTGGACTTTAGTGTTTCTTTCTTCTCACTTGGAACTTTTTAATGAATACCTTGCATTTATTTGTGCAATACTCTGATTGTCAAAGTCCCTTGCCTGCACATAATCTTATCTGGTCATGTGAGAACTAAGTAGGTATTATCCTCATTTGACAGAGGAGAAAACAGACTCAAACGACTTGTTCAAGTGCATTCAGCTGCCTTAGGTACAACTGGAAGCCAGGCCTTCCCCTTTCCTGGTTAACATCAGGGCCCTGATTGATTTATCTTCTCCACTTACCTCTTCTCCATCTTTTTCATCTATAATTAAGTGCTCTGCTGCTATGGATTTGATTGGTATTAGCTATAACATTTTGCGATTTTTTTTTTTTTTTTTTTTACAATGCTAGGGATTAAACTCAGGACCTTGTGCACACTAAGCAAGTTCTCTACCACTGAGCTACAATCCCCAGACCCTATAATATTTTGATTGGGAAACAAATAGACACATACCCCATAAAAAGTACACATCCCTGAAATTTTCTACCATCATTTTTCAGAGATTATTATTTGTAAGAAAAAATTACTGGAAGAGCTCTATAGTATGCTGATCTTTGGGTATAAACCAAGGAGTGGGATAACTGGATCAAATGGTGGTTCCATTCCAAGTTTTCTGAGGAATCTCCATACTACTTTCCAGAGTAGTTGCACCAATTTGCAGTCCCAACAACAATGCACGAATGTACCTTTTTTCCCACATCCTCACCAACATTTATTATTTGTATTCTTGACAATTGCCATTCTATGGAGTCAAACTTTAGTTCAACTGCCTATTTTATACACTACAGAGCAAAGGAACTAGCTAGTGGGTAAAAAGTTTGCTTAAAGTCACATGATATATCTTAATCATCGAAGAAAGACTTGCTTCTACATTACCTTTTCCAACCAGAGGGAAGCTACAACGTCTCTTTTAGTATTTGCCTAGAGATATACAGAGGAATTATTTTCTGAGAATTTGAGTAGAAAATGTAGAGTGGAATCTTGACCAACTTGTACTCACAAACTCAATTATGAGGTTATCTATTTGATCCTAGGAAACATTTCTAAAGGACTGAAAACTGGCCTTATTCCAGCAGAAGCCTCCAATTCCACCTGGGCCTGTTCTGATAAGAGTAAACTTGGAGAACGATTATCTGTTTCATAATAGTGTATTTATCTCAAGCTTTCAGGGGAGTCATCGTTGAAAAACTCATAAGCGGGAAGTTAACTGTTGTAATAAGCTGATGGGGATAGTTCATGTTTTTATTACTTTTGTTTTGATTGTTTTTTTCCTTCTTTTTTTAACAGCTCAATAAACCACACTGAATGTTAGCAATCCATTAGCTCTGAAGGAAATGTTTTTAGCTCCAAGAAAATTCCTGCTTGTTTTCAAATCTGAATTTGTAAGCACAACATCTCTGTTTTATAAAAAGGTCTTGTATTGGTTGTTCCCACAAGATTAGCCCTATTGATCTGGAGCACCCGTGCTTCTAGAAATGAAGGACATCCTCAATTTTTACCATTTGTTCAGAAAGCTGTGCTCAGAGGGTTATTTATCCAGCTGGGTATACTGACTAGGTCAGAGAAGATCAAAGTAGTTGATGATTGTGTAACATCTAAGATAGGCCCTGATAATCAGCCAAGCCTGGACCTGATTACAAAATGCTATCTTATACATTCTTTTAGGATGCCTATCAAGTGGAAGGCAGTGTTGTCTGTAATGGCCACAGCACACTTCGAGGCTTCCTGGAACTTCTGTTTAGGTCATTTCTAATTTTCCAGAAAGTGAGCACACAAACAGCATGAGATGGAAACCCTGCTGGGTGTGGTGGCATATGCCTGTAATCTCAGCTACTGAGATAGGAGGATCATAGGTTCAAGGCCAGCCTCAGCAATATAGCAAGGCCCTAATCAATTTAGCAAGACTCTGTCTCAAAATGAAAAAACAAAAAGATCTTGGGATGTGGCTCAGTGGGAAATCACCCGTGGGTTTAATCTTTGGTACCAAACAACAACAAAATTAAAAAGCTGTAATGCAAAATTTTCATCAATAAGCCCCTTGAGGTTGTTAAAAGAACAAATTCAAAAGGATGTGATAGAAGGTCTGCAGAACTGTGTGTGCCTCCCCTAGATGGGACTGTTCAGCCCTCTCCAGGAAAGCTGCCTAACCACATGCCCACTCCTCTGCCCTTTCTGCCTGCACTCATTCCAGTGGCAGGAGGGCAGCAGAAAGCAAAGAAAAAGACACTTATTAGGGAATCAGCTCTTTCAGTCCCAATGTTCAAAATTGAATGTTCAGTGAAAGGACTTGGGGGTAGGAGAATCAGAATAGGAAGAGGGGAAAAAATCCAAGGTGGTTTAGCCAAAAAGCAAAAATAGAGCCTCCCTAAAATGGAAACATAAAATAAAATACAAGACAAAAACCACAGGCTGCATTTACCTGTGCAGCAAGAAAATAAAGGAAGCATTTTAAACTAGAAGTGTGCAAGAGTGGCAGGTGGTACAGGGAGCCCCCATCACCTTTCCCAGTGAGGCTGCAAGGGTGTGAGGTTCCATTCACACCAGGCACCTCCAGGCCTGGCAAAGAACTGCTCTCTCAATGACGTCTGGCCCAGCTGCTTGGAAAGGAACTTGTGTGAAGGTAGGAGGGAAAGGATTGCCGAGAACCTGCTGGCATGCCTCTTCCCTCTGAGTTGGAATGCTTCTTAGAAAACTTTAAAGGCTGACAGCTAAATTTAATCAGGGTTAAATCACTGAAATGAAGATGATGTTCTTATGCAACAAATGGAAAGCGATTCTGCCAGTGCTTTCCCTACAAGGTAATGAATGGTGCAGGCTCCTAGGAGCAGCCCAGCCGTTTGGAAATGTTATGAATTCAGGGGAGGCAGGAAATGTGAAAGTCTGGTTCATTGCTAATATTGTCTTCCGGGGATTTGGGGCCTGTAGGTTGAACAGGCAGGGTTCCACAGCTGGTGTTGTGTAATGACTGAGCATTCACTCCCTCTCGCTTCAGTAAAATTCTTCATACATGGCTTCCTAACTACATTCTATATTTAAGACAGCATTTTCTCTAAGGAACTCCAAATGTTTTCTGTAAAGAGCTTGCATCAACCTTACAACCAGGGACTTGGACTAAATGAAACACCGTTCATTTCAAGATAGTTGGGCAATCTGATTTTGTGCCAGTTCAATCATTTGAGAAAATGTACAGATCCAGTTCTGGCTCAGGCTGGTTTGCCCCGTGATTTATTTTCTTTAAAAATAAATGTTAAATCAACAGTGATAAGCATATACACTTGATAGGAAGTGATTAGAAGGGCCCTTTACCTCTGTAGTTGTCCTTCCAAAAACCTATAACCCTTGTCTAACTGTGAGGAAAAACATCTGATAAACCCATATGGAAAAACATTCTACCAATTACCTCACCAGTGTTCCTCAAGGTCACCCAAAACAAAGTAAGTCTGAAAAACTGTCATAGTTCAAAGAAGACTAGAGAGCCTGATAATCGAGCATAATGTGGAATCCTGGATGGGATCCTGGAAGAGAAAGGGACACTAAGGAAATCTGAATAAAGTATGGGCTGTCATCTCTAATAAGTGTCAATTTTGGTTCTTTAGTGGTGACAAATGCACATACTCACGTAAGAGGTTAGCAATAGGTAGATCGGACATGGGATATGTGGAAACCTTCTGTGCCAGCTTCACAACTTTTCTGTGAATCTCAAGTATTCTAAATTAGGTGTCTATTAAATAATTAGCATCCCAAGTTAGTTTGGCTCATGGTTCTGCAATACCAATAATTTGGGTTCATTTCAGGTTTCAATATATGGTTGGTTTATGCTCCTGTTCCTGACATCCCATTATTATTGTATTTTATCAAGAGGGAAATTGCATCATTAAGGTTGGCTTGAACACAAGGTAAGAGGCAAGGTAACAAGGAGAATCTCTCTTCTAGGACTCATCTCTCTTGTTCCCCACCCAAACATCTGGTCTATGGTCACCCAACTGTCTTCTGCCAAGTTTCTGGGTGAAAAAGAAGTTTCAAGTATTGCCTTTTTAAGGGTTTATGTGTTCCAACAGGCTATTTTGAAGAAGGAAAGTGGGTGCTCAGAAATGATTTTTTTTCCCCTGTGGTGCTGGGGATTGAACCTAGGGCCTTGTGAATGTGAGGCAAGCACTCTACCAACTGAGCTATATCCCCAGCTTTAGGAAAGATTTTTTAATAATGGAATTTCCAATAGAGAGGCAGTTAGGGATAAAGAATGATCCCATTGGTCCTTCTGTGGGCCAGTCCCCACTCACACGACACAGGCTCAGTCAGTTAGTAATAAGGCAGTGGCCATAAATTCTGATTCTTAAAGTTATGACTTCCTGGAGTCAATCAGGGATGACAAGACTTTTCTCCCAGGTGTATGAGATACGGTTAGTACCAGGGAAGGGAGGGGTGAATCCAGGGGCCTACGAGAATAGGAGAAATAGGAGAATAGGAGTCTCTGAGAAATAACCTGTACCTTGTTTTTTGGCCTTTAATAGCCTGTGATGTTGCTGTCAGCTAGCTAACAAAGCTCAGCAATTGCTATAATGAAAGATCATGAAAGACTTTGGACTCATAAAGTCCTGAGTTCAAGTCCCCACTTCCAAGTGTGCCATTTCCTGCCTGTGTGGCCCAGGTCAGTGGACTTCATCTCACTGATCTTTACATTTTCCATCAGGAAATACAAGGCTAATCATAATCCTGCCTTGAGGGATTGCAGGGAGAATTAACTTCCTAAAGAATGTGAGAGCCCCTTGCCCAGTGTCTGGAATGCAGTGGGTGCTCAATGAGTGTTCTACCCCCTCCCCCTTCCCTTCCTTGCTCAGAGCCAGGACACTGGAGCCAAGCACAGCCTGGCAGCTCAGCTCCTTTCCTAAATGGTTCTCTCTATTCTCACGAGATTAGCATTTCTAGTAGGATCAAGAATTCTTTTAATTCATTGATTATTAATCCTGAAGTTTGCAAATAATCTCCTCTGTTTTGTGCAGAATCAAGAACTTAAGGCTCTTTTAGGGTGTACACTTACTTCTTATTATTTTGTTGTTACTCAGTGGAAAAGTTCAATTTTATCCCACTAGAAATTATCTGGGTGGATCTCTTGCCGGAAAATTAAGGTTAATTGAACCCAGGAGCTATGCAAAGTAGACACTTAAAGAGGATTGTTTAAAACAAGACAGGAACTGTCTGCTCACAGGAGGCCCTGCAGCGAAGGATGCCAATGGATCTCAGGAGAATTGTGGGAAACAACCAAGCAAGAAGCAAGGCGCCTACAAAGGCTGAGCGTGGTAGAAACACAGAAGCAGAGGAAACAGCAAGCAAGCAGGCAGGGCAAGCAGGAGTGCCCTTCACTGCAGAAGTGGTCTGAAGGTGAAAGAGCTGGGAAAGTTCCATAGGGAACCCTAAGCAGAGACTTTTGACAGCTGCCTTCATGCTAAATGTGTTTCTGTTATTCTAAGCTGATCAAATTTGGCTGTTAGGTCTGGCAGTGTGGCCTGCTGAATTGTACAGCTTACAACAAACAGATGTAAGAAAGCTTCTGCCCCTCTAAACCAAACCAGCATCAGAGTTAAATAACCACACTTTTATTATTGCTTTTATTATTTACAGTCTGCTTTGTAACCTAACAGTGATAACTGTCAAGTAATCCATTATTTGGACCAAGCAAGATCTTGAGCAATTCCATAGAGAACTTTCCATATTTGACTCAAAAGTTTCTTCTAAACCATTAAGGTGAAAAAAAAAAGACATTAAATTTATTTATTTATTTATCTATTTATTTATTGTAGTGCTGGAGATGGAATTTAGAATGTCATGCATGCTAGGCAAGTGCTCCACTGCTAAGCCACATCCCAGTCCAAGATATGAATTTTAATGGTTTTAATACCCAGTGTTATGTGCTGTACTATTTTCGAAAACTTTTGTTTTTCTTTTCTTTCTTCGTTCTTTTCTCTTTCTTTCTCTCTTTCTTTCTCTCTCTTTCTTTCTTTCTTTCTCTCTCTCTCTCTCTCTCTCTCTTTCTTTCTTTCTTTCTTTCTTTCTTTCTTTTTCTTTCTTTTGCTGCATATTGAACCTAGGGCCTTGTGCATGCTAAGCATGCACTTTTCCCCTGAGCTACCAGCCCTTTTAAAAACCTTTTAATAAAATAGGTATACATGTATGTAATGGAAAATTTTGAAAGATAGCTCCAGCTAAATAAGTAAATATTACTCATGATCTTATTAACCAAGGATAAGGCTTTTAACATAGCTGTTTTATCTTAAAATTATGCTTACATTTTCAATATAAAGTATAATGGAAAATGTGGAAAAGAGGAAAAAGAAGGGGAAAAAAGTATTCTCCTTAACCACTATCAGAATTTTGGTATATTTTTCCCCTCAGGTTATATTTCCATCTCTATGATTAATATTCCCTCTATTTTATAGTGTTGTAGTTAGGATCTGAAATGTCCTCCAAAGGCCATGTGCTAAAGGCTTGGTGGGCAACCTGTGGTACTGTTAGGAGATGGTGCAACCTTTAGGAAGTGAAGCCTGGTTAGAGGAAGTAAGTTGCTAGGGTCGGGCCTTTGAAGGGTATACTTTTATCCCCAGTCCCTTCCTCTCTTTCTCTCTCTGCTTCCCCATAATCATGAAGTAAGCAATTCTGTTCTGCCACGTGCTCCCCATCATGATGTTCTGCCTCACCATAGGCCCATAGCAGGAGGGCTAAGCAACCATGGACTGAGACCTCTGAAGTCAGGAGCAAAAATAAATTCTCCTTTAAGTTATTCTTCTCAGATATTTTGTTGCAGTGACAGAAGGCTGACTACCACAAAAATATCCATGTGGTTCATTAACCTTTGGAACTGGTTTTCAGAAGAATTTGGAAAATTTTAGAAGCTAGAAAAAGTTTAAAATACTGCAAGCAGAGCTCAGTGGGCAATTCTGGTGGGATATCAGAAGACCACCATCCTGATAAAAATGCGGACAGTAATGATTGTGTTGATGAGGTTTCAGAGGGCAACGAGGACTTTTTGGGAACTTTCCTAGAGGCCACATATGTTACATTTTGACAAAGAACTTGTCTACACTTTGTACATGCCCTGAAATTTTGTGCATGACTGAGTTTAAAGGTGATGTACTAGTTTACAGAGCAGATGAAATTTCAAGACAGCACAGCATTCAAGAGGTGGTATGAGTTGCTAACTGCTTTTTGCCAGATTTACAATGAGAATCATGAGCAGAAAGCAGAGTTGAAAGATTTGAAAATTTTGCTTTTCAAAAAGATTTGAAAAGTTTGGTCAGAAAAAAAGAAAAGAAAAGAAAAAAGCATATTTAAAGTTGCAGTCAAGGAGCATGTAGTTGCTGAAGAGATTAGCACCAGTAAAATGAAGTCAAGTCAAGTACTTTGCACTAGGTCAATCACAGAAATACCTTGAAAGCATCTCAGGAATTGTCCAGACCCCACCTTTTGCAATCTCAGGGTATAAAAGTATAAATTCATTTAAAAGAGATTCTTTAAGAACTCCCAAGTAACCTGCTCCCTCAGAGCTGCCTAAGAAGTTGTTTCCCCATGCTCAACTACCTAGGCACTCAGAGGTTGCTGCAGCCATTATCTAAGAAAATCTGGATACTGTTCACTTGGCAACAGATCTTGGCATTGTCCACATGATGCTGGTTTTGGAGGCATGCAGAATGTAAGAGTTGTGAGGTCCCAGGAGCTTCAACCCAGATTTCAAAGGAAGGCCTGGGTGACAAGTCAGTGTGTGGCAGGTTTGGAATACCTGTAGGCAACATTAGAGTCTCTGTGGGAAGCCACTGAGAGGGTCGTGCATGAAGATGTGGAACTGAAGTCAAAGCAGTAATGGAGACCCTGAGAAGGTGGAGATGCCTGGAATGTGAAATGTCTGCCAAGGAAAACTGCAGGCAGCCAGAAGAACCCAAAGAAGAGAGTAGCCACGTGAGCTGTGGCCTGCAAGGCCTTAGGGATGGGGCTGCCTAAGACCTTTGAGGATCACATCTCACCACCGTATGACCTAGATGCTGGACATGGAACCACAATGTTTAATTTTTGCCCTGCTGAGTTTCTGTCTAGTCTTTACTTGACATGCACCTGTTCCTTCCTTTTATAATGAGAATGTTTACCCTGTGCCATTGTATGATGGAAGTATGTATCTTGGTTTTTTTATTTTACAAAGGCTTACAGATAAGAGTTTGTCTTGAGTCTCAGAGGAAACTTGGACATTTTGGCAATCCTTGAACTATTGAGGCTTTGGAGATGTATTAAATGAATTTTGCATTATGAAGTGGACGTGAGCCTTTGAGGGCCAGGGGTAGAATGCTATGGTTTGTATCTGTAATATCCTCTAAAGTCCAGGTGCTAAAGGCTTGGTTGCCAGCCTGAAGCACTAGTAGGGGTGGTGCAATCTTTTGGAGATTAGGCCTATTTGAAGGAAGTAGGCCACTGGGGACAGGCCTTTGAAGAATATATTTTTTATCTAGTTCTCCCTCTCTCTCTCGCTCTCTCTCTCTCCTCTTCCTCTTCCTCTCTATCTTCTCAGCACCCATGAGAGGTGAATAGTTCTGCTTTGCCAGATGCTCCCTGCCATGATGTCTGCCTCACCACAGGCCCATATTAATGCAGCCAAGTGACCATAGACTGAGACCATGGGTTAAAATAAATCTTTTGTCCTATAGGTTGTTTTCTCAGGTGTTTTGTCACAGCAACAGAAAGCTATCATGCATAGTTGCAAACAAACTGTATATACAATTTATTATTAGGACACCTTCTCCTAACAGTGTCATAAGGTCTTTCAGGGTTACAAGTTTTCTCTTTAAAAACCTTCATTACTAGCCTCAGACTAATAACGCATTGAGTAGGTATATTGTTGCTTATGTCACGCCGCTCCTCTATAGTTGGAATTTACTTTGCGTCTAGATTTTGTATTAGAAATAACTCTGAGTCAATAGTTCTACCATAGTAAATTTTATTTAAGATCTTGGAAATTCTATGATTTTGTTATCTCAAGTTGTTTCTATTTATCTAACAGATATTTATTGAGCACCTGACAGATGTAAATTGTTGAGATAACTAAATGAATGAGATATAGGTTCTGTGCTTAGAAGACTGTAGTTATATGTTGGAGACAAATGTTAATACAATGTATTTTGATTCACCTTGAGAAGTAGTATAATAGAAGTAAGTGTCAGGTCCTTTGAGCTAATGTACAAAAGTCATTTGAACTATACTTGACACTTAATAAGTGCCCAATAACAAAATGATGATGATGACTGCAGCCAGTGAATTTCTGATAAGATTATTTAAATCCAGTCTCTATGGTTTATACTTATGGACAAACAAAATCAAGAGAGCAGCAAAATTTTTGCTAGGCTATGCCAGCCAAAAGACAGACTATCAAGTTCCTTTTAATCACTAACACAAAGTTCCTCCTAGAACAGAAACTCCTTCTATAGCAATGTTCTAATGGTGTGATATCATCCCAGCTTGAATGCTGTCAGACAGAATGACTGCTTTTCTGATCATGACGTGGGTCAGATAGAGCTATTTTCAGATAAGAGATATGTCAGTTTATCTAAACTTTTATTTTTTTAATCTTTTTTCTTTTTAGTTGTTGCTGGATCTTCATTTTATTTATATGTGATGCTGACAATTGAACCCAGTGCCTCACATATGCTAGGCAAGTGCTCTACACTGAGCCCCAACCCCAGCCCTATACTTCTGTTTTTTAAAAAAATACAACTTTGGATAAGGGAACTCTAAAATTTTCCATAAGTAGAACTTTCGGCATATAATTCCTGATTCCCACCATTGCCTTTGCAGCCAGGTCCACAGAACTGAACAATGGTTAATGTTTAAAAAGGTACAGCATGTTCTGGTTAAGAACTCTGCTCATTTCCTCTTCCTGATGGTGCTGCTGTGCTTGTAGGACTCAAGAAAAGGCTTTTCATTACACACAGATGCACAAAAATGATGCTTCAGTCAAAATAAAGGTGAGATTTAAGTCACTTGGAGATAAGGAAGTTGCAGACTTAAGGAGAAACCAGAGTTGGCTTGGACTTCTGTGGGAGGAGGTTTACTGTAGCTTGTGGAAATAACCCACTTCCATGTGTAAGGATTTCAGATAGGAAATGAAGGAAATGCTGCATTAAACTGAAAGCACAGTGGGATTTAAATAAGCTGAATATAGACTCTCTGGTGAGAATTAGATCATGGCACTGCTGGCATGGGCTCACCCTCTCATCTACAGTAGTAGAAAGAATTACATGGTCTGCCTATCAAATCCAGAATTCAATACACTTTCAGTGCTCAGCTACTCTCCTTCCTCTTTTATTAATTCCATTTCTCATTAATCCCCTGTAGGATGTTCTGTGCAAGCCAGATCCAAGCAGCTACTGACATTTCCCATAAATGATGTATCCGATTTTTTTTCTTACCAATCCAATTAGTTCCACTTCCTTCCAACCTTACTCCAAACTCCACGCATCTGAGAAGCTTTGCCTGATGACCTTACAGTCATTTCTTGTCATTGCAAACCCTCAGCAGTTATTTATGGATTGATTTGCTCACTGTGACTATGCATGTACTTGTGCCAAACATTGGGCTTGGTGCTGGGGTCATACCAATGAGCAAACCCCTAGTCACTGCCCACATGGAAAAAGGTCACAGTTCACATGGAAAAAAACACCCCAATAAATGTGATAAGAGCAATAGATTCATCCTCTGGGATGTCAGAAGTCTTCCTGGAAAAGCTGATGCCAGAGCTGAATTTTCTGGGAAGAGTAAAAGTTGGCAAGTAGAAGAAAGTGGGGTAGGCAAAGATGGTACTTGTGTTGGCCAGAAACAGATGAGATGGGCCTTTGTGCCATGTTATGCTTGGGTGTGTTATTTTCACTTGATGAGAAGTTCTCTGAATTTGGGTTCTTTTCCTATGATTGGGTTGGCAGCTTTTTCAGGGACCATGTTTTCTACTTATTTTGCTTTCTTCCCCATAGATCTATTACAGTTCCCAGCAATTTTTCCAAGAGTGTGTTCCATTATCCTGGGAAATGCATTGCTAACTCACTGCCCATCTCCTGGCCACATTGCCCACCAGTGCCAGTGAGACTCTGTGCAACATGGAAAAATGTACCATGCTCTCAGTTGCAAACCTTTGATCAGTTGTCCAGATGAACCCAGGACAACATGCAGGTCCTATATGGAGTGGTCATTTGAAGCATGCACTCAGAAATCCCACAAGTCCCCATCACGTACCATCTTCTCCTATTTCATATTCTTAGCTTTGTTGTGATAACTTAAATTTTACATTCCAAAAATGTTTGCATCACTACTTCTATTAAGATTTCATTGAATAATTTCAAAAAGTCACTATGCAAGTATGGAATGGAAGTTTTAGTCATCTTATAGAAACAAAGTAATCATTTTTAAAAATTAAGATCTTTAGCTGGGCATCATGGCACATGCCTATAATACCAGTGACCTGGGAGGCTGAGGCAGGAGGATCAAAAGTTTGAGACCAGCCTCAGCAATTTAGTGAGGCCCCAAGCAACTCAGTGAGACCCTGACTCAAAATAAAAAAATAAAAGGGGCTGGGGATGTAACTCAGTGTTTATGTGTTCCTGGGTTCAATACCCTTTTAAAAGATAATAATAATATTTTAAATTGATGTGGTGGTACTTTATATTAATGTGTCTGTTACCTCAAAAGTTGCCAATGCTTTCGTTTTTATCTGACTTTGTACGAGGAAATATTTAATGGGTAAGAGGCCAATGCCTCATGATTTTGAGAGCTTTGAGGAGTCCTGTGCTTCACAGTGAGAAGGTTGAACGCCTGAGATTGAGGTCCAGGGTAGATATGTGTGCAGTTTCTAGCCTCATATTTGGCCCCTAGGTAAACAGACCTCCACTTTCCAAGGCTGCCAAATTGCCATCTTTCATGCCTGGATAAATCTTGATCTCCCACTGCCTGGGGTCAGGGGTGCACTGGGGAGGAGAGAGAGAACAACAGGGCAAATTCAAACGAAAAAGACAGAAAAAAACACGGAGCAAGTTTTGCAGGCTTTGCTACTCCAAAGCTGTCATTTCAAGGTTATGGCTTTAAAATAACAGAAGGCAACTTTCCACCTGTACCCTCCTAAATGAAAACAGCCAGGCTCCAGCCTGCCTCTGGAACAAAGAAAATCTTGGAGCATAAAGCTAGGTGGGGAACTGTGGTCATTGAGCCCAAAGCTTTTAGAATTACTACCAAATAAAAGATGTCAGAACTTTGCTTCTAATGATCCAAATGAAGGGCCTAAATAATATTTTAGTATGAAAATGAAACGATTGATTTGTTTTAATTTCTGCAGCTAGTATTGCCAAACCCTGGCAGTATCCTAATAAGCAAACGACCCAGATGAGATGGTTAAATAAAAACAACTTAAACCCAAGCCTGCGTTACTGAGGATGAAAAAGGGCAAGCAATATTTCCTTATTCAGTTAAGTTTCACAGTACCCCAGTCAAGTAATCAATTTCAAACATCTAAGAGGAACTTGGATGCAAATACTTTGGGAAAGCAAATAGTGCTCTCTGAATGACTTGTACCCCAAGCCTGTGTCTTCTTTAGTCTGAAATGTTAATACTTAACTCCAAAGTTAACTATAAAGATTATTTAAGCCAGGCACAGTGGCACACACCTGTATTCCCAGCAACTCGGGGGGCTGAGGCAAAAAGATCTCAAGTTCAAAGCCAGCTTCAGCAACTTAGTGAGGCCCTAAGCAACTTAGTGAGACCCTATCTCAAAATAAAAAATAAAAAAGGGTGGGGGATGTAGTTCAGTGGTTAAGCACCCCTAGGTTCAATCCTCGGTACAAAAAAAAATTAAGATTCTCAAGTTCTCACACAGTAGGCACCTGAAGGTAATTTCGTTTCTCCTTCTATGCTGAATCCTTATCCCCACCATTCTGGAAGCTGACTACATAACCTACTTGTGGTGCTTCATTATTCATCTTTTTTCTCTTGACAGCATCTTGAAAACTCACCAATGACATAAACTGTCTCATGTGCTGCTCTTCCCATGGAGCACCACACACAGGTGGACAGCTCGCACACCAGGAACACTTGTTTCTGTACCTGCAATGAACTGCTCCACTCTTGCCTGACTTCTCCTCTCTCTCCATCATACCCAAGGGATGTTGGGAAAGCCTGAAATGTTTTCCCAGACTTCACTGGCCTTTTCCCACCTTTGAAGACAATAGGCCAAGACAAATGGACCTCCAAGCAATGAAGGTATTTCTTAACATATGTTTAGATAATTAAAGGACAATGCCTGAATTTCTCAATCAGAACAGGATTACTACAGAGATTATCCCCTAAATGGCTTTTGAAGTACAGTCCCAGCAAAACGTAAGTTCAAAGCAATTATTTGGCCAAAAGTGCATTTTACAGATAACCTCATGGTTTTATTGTATGCAGTTCTCTGATCTGTTGCAAAATCCCGGCTCCTTTCCCGGGCCTTGTTGATACCATCAACCACCAGGCAGGGAATGTGAAGAGACTTGAACTTTTATAGATGGATGAATTCTATAGACAGAGAAAAGACATTGAAGATGGCCTAGTCTCTTTCACAGGTGAGCAAGCTGTAGTCAGAGGAACTCTAATTTGCCCAAGGTCACAAGGCTAAGTGGAGGTTGAGGCAGCTGGATGAATCCACATTTGATGGCTTCTAGTCTGATCCATTTATTTTCTTAGAAAGAGTTTATTAAATGCCGGTTACATGCTCAGTGTGTTTGAGATGCAAAGATGAGCAGGACATGATCCTTTCACTCAGGGATTATACATTCTAAGAAGGGATGAAAAATGAACAACAATCATCTATATAGTAATGTAAGGTGATGGATGTAGAGGACATCGTGAGGGCCAGGACTAGTATAAAGAGAGTGAGGCACATACAGTGAGCCCAGAATTTGAAGGGACACCCAAAACTCAACAATCAAGATAAAGAATATTATCCCAACAAAGACAGTATCAGCATTGATGAGACTTTCCTATTGGCTCAGGATCCCATATGACACAGCAAGATACTAGTTCCAATACTGCCTTTTATTTAACATCTTCATATTTCATTCATCATGGATTTTTTCCCATTCATTCTGATCATTTAAAATAATGCAGTAAAATATTCTTTATCTTCACCTGAGTTTTTTTGGCTTTTTCTCCCCCAAACTTTGCACCTTAGGCCAGAGAACTCTCATCTACAGGAGAACCTAACAGAGGCCAGGGTGAGGATGGGAGGGCCAGGTTTTCAGGTTCTGTTTCCAAGAGGCCCACAGAGCAGCTCAGCTTTGATTGTTAACATTTTGTGTAAGAGTTTGTTAAATCCTGTGTTTGGAAGAATGAGGTTCTCAAGTTAAAAAGTGTTTGAAAAATTCTTCTAGTCATGAGAAAAGACCAGATTCAAATACATAAGGCCATCAGATGCAGTACAGGGTTCAAGCCTGTGAGTTGAGAGAATGATTACATCAAACAGGCCAGGCGTAAGGGTCTGAAGAGGTACTTGATGCTGATTGTCCCACCAAAGATGTGACGGGTTGCAGAGCTCAGCTGTTTGCTTTCCTTCTAAGCTTTCTCTGCAGAACTGTCAGCAAACTCACTTGAGAGATATTTGGTCATTTTACTAGACCAGGTGACTTGCTTGTATCCCCCTCTTTGTTCACCGCAGAGGAGAACAAAAAGAATTTTAAAAATTTGACTATCACAATAGTCTGCTTTCCTTAGACAAATGCTTAATAAATTGGATGAGCAGAGTCAGACAAAGAAAATATCTTAGAAAAGATTCCTGAAATTGAATTAATCCACTCAGACATTTTTGGGTACTGCCACATTGCAACAACTTCAGGCGGTGACTTCTCTTTGTAGCCTATGTAAATCGTATTCCTGGGAATCACAGAATGCACAACCAGTTGATTGCAGGTGTTGCAATTTGCAGGTCTTCACATTTGGCTGATTCAGATCCTACTTCACAGATCCTACTTCAAACCATTAGGGTTGCTTATTTTTAACAAGTCTGTCTTCTTGAATTTGGGAAACCGGCAGTTTTTTCAGAAAGAGAGGTTTTCATTCCTTGAATCCAGGCCTTTGTTAGCAGAGGAGAGACTTGTATATATCGATAAGTGATCAACGTGACAGAGGAATTTGGAAAGATGCCCAGAAAGTAAAATCTACTAACAAAGATTTCAAGATCAGATTCAAACATAATATTAGTTAGGTTATATACAGAACAAATCTGATAAGACCAAGTTTTGTGAAGAAGATGCAAAAATTTACTCTCATACACTGTCAGCAAGAAGTAACACGATATTTTTGAAAGGCTCTTTGGAGAGTGCGATGTGGATTCAGTCTAAATTATATACATATCAAAAATTTAAAGCAGTTTTTAAAATTATATATAGGATGACCCCACCAAAATAGATGTGAATACAGAAAAAAAGAATGGCAGAGAAGGAGGCTGGTCTTGAGAGTTTGTCAACATATCTATGATATTAAAGTTCTGATATTAATAACTGATAATTTCAGTTATCAGAGGAGATAACTGAAATACATAAACAGTAAAATGGTGTCAAAACCTGCCCCTGGAGCTCTTTTGAGTTAAAGCCATGGAGTTGAGGAGGAACCAGCAAGAGATGCTGAAAAGGCCAACTGCAAACTCATGGTGTTATGCAGCCTAGTGGAAAAAAAAAATAAGGAAGAGGAAACGAAAGCCCTATGTCTGCTGCTGCTATTGACTCTTCAAGATCAGACTGAAGGTCGTCTGCTAACTATAGGAACTAGGAGGTCATTGGTGACTTCCGCAAAAACAGTGTTGATGGAGTGTGCAGGTGACAGTCTGATTGGAATGTGTTTAACAAAGGACAGGGGGAACTCCAAACAGCAAATGAAGACTCCTAGAGTTTTGCTGTAAAAAGAAGAGAAATGAGCCCATAGCTAAAAGTGGAAATGGGGCCAAGAGAAGGGTTCTATTTGTTTATAAAGATGGGGAAAATAAGAGTTGATCTTATGATAAAATAAGAATGATCCACAGGAAAGAGAGGTTGGGGAAGAGAAAAGAGACTTGCTGGAGCAATGTCCTTGGGTAGACAAGGGAGATAAATTGGAGCCAGGAAGAAGGGGGAAGCCAGTTCCTTCCACCTCCAGAGAAGGGAGGCGGAGTGTACAGCGGCAGACACTAGAAGGTGGGCAGGAGTGCTGGTGGGGACCGTGGAAATTTCCATTGACGTCAATTTTTCTCACAGAAATATAAAGCAATGCTGTCAGCTGAGAGTGGGGAGCCTGAAAGAGTGGGAAAATGAATTGACTAGGTAAATGTGATGTGATTACTGGGAAGACTGAAGGAGATGAACAGGTATTTTTTAAGGACAAGGAAAGAAGAAGGAAAGAAAAATATGTGTGAACTTTCACTTGGCAACACAGCACTGGGGAATTTTTCTTTTTTCTTTATATTTTTAGTTGTAGATGGACACTCAACATCTTTGTTTATTAATTTATTTTTTATGTGATGCTGAGGATCAAACCCAGTACCTACACATGCTAGGCAAGCACTCTACCATGGAGCCACAACTCCAGCCCAGGGAATTTTTCTTGAAGAATTGATTAAGGAGCTTTTGTCCTGTGCACTGGCAGGACGTTTTGTAAAAGCAAGAAGTTAGAAGCATTTGGTTAATCAATTTATTAATCAGTGCAACCTTTCCATTGTGTTTAGTATATACATGGATATCAAACGCTATTAATCATACATTTGTAATAAAAGCAAAGTCCCCATGTTTGTAAAAAAATGTATATTTATTCATAAGTATTTACATGTTTAGAACTGGTAATTTTTGTCAGGATGGATTACAGATTGCCCATTCTTTTTTTTTTTTTGGTACCGGGGATTGAACTCAGGCACACTCGACAACTGAGCCACATCCCCAGCCCTATTTTTTTGTGTTTTATGCGGAGACAGAGTCTCACTGAGTTGCTTTGTGCCTCACCATTGCTGAGGCTGCCTTTGAACTCATGATTCTCCTGTCTCAGCCTCCCAAAGTGCTGGGATTGTAGGTGTGCACCACCGCGCCTGGCTTGTCCATTCTTTCTACTGACTATATTTTCTGATTTTTTTTAATATAAAGTAGAAAGAGAAATTTGTAATGAGAAAACAACAGCACAAACCTCTCAGTATTCTGTGCTGCAGGTTTCTTTAGTTTTCAGTGACTCTCAGATGCCCTGTGGCCTGACTTATGCCCTGCCTCAGTCTGGCAATGCCCTGGTAATGCCATGGCACCACACCATTACCACTAAAACCACCCTGGCAAAAATAATTCCATATTTTACCTGTGTAATTATTTATTTTAAAATGCTGTAGTATACCTGGTTTAGAAGTGTAGGCATTGCCGGGCATGGTGGTGCTCACCTGTGATCCCAGCAGCTCCAGAGGCTGAGGCAGGAGGATAACAAGTTCAAAGTCAGCCTCTTAGTGAGATGCTATCTCAAAATTTAAAAACATAAAGAAATAAAAATAAAAATAGGGCCATGGCTGTGGCTCAGTGGTTGAATGCCTCTAGGTTAAATCTCTGGAACAACAACAATAAAAAATGATGGTTAGACATTAACTCTAGTCAACAACTCAAGGTGTGATTAATTAGCATATAAAGTGACAAAATAAAAATTGACTTCTTACACTTGACTACTTTGCATATGGAATATTCTACGTAAATCAACACCTGAGAGCAGTTAGTTAGCATAAAGAAATGTTAGAAATAGGCCAAGTCTGGTGATGCATGCCTGTAATCCTGGCTACTTGGAAGGCTGAGGCAGGAAGATGACAAATTCAAAGCCAGTCTCAGCATTTTAGAGGGACTCTGTGTCATTTTTTTTTTAAAGGGGACTAAGGATGGAGCTCAGTAGTAGAGTGCCTCTGAGTTCAATCTCTGGTACCACACATATGCACACACAAAAGAAATGTTAGAACTGTTTTATGGGTGAGTTAGCAATGACGATATAGGACTTTGCTGCCCTTTCATGGGTAAGGGCACAAATCGGCTAATTTCAACAGCCCATACCCACTCAGGTCTGGTATCTGTTCAGTCTGGGTGCCTCCACTCTGGAGGTTCCCCTTGCTTGATCCAACTCTGCCTACAAAAATCCTGCTGGGAGTACATGAACTAGTTCGCCTCTGGCTGTGCCTTTCCCGCAAGGTACTTACACAGCAGGAGAGGGAGCTGTCCAGAGTCATAATGCATGCCTATGCCTGTTTGTATGCCGACATTATTCATATGTTGGACCTATCTGATCTGAGACTTGTGTGGATCATGACACATCCAACTGGTTTAGATCAAATAACACCTACTGGCCTGTAAGAGGAAACTACCAAAATTTACCAGAAAGAACCTCATGATTATCTGTTGACCAGACTCATTTAGGCATTTACTGCAAGTAAAGCAATAATATTCTTTAATACATGTAATCGACAATGTCTTAGTGGTCTGTAAGTGGCCTATAAAATCATATTCAGAGAATTTTGCTACTTTTATTGGCATGTTATATATTATTTACATTTCAATGATGTGCCACCTATGACATAGTTTTTAGACAGCCCTTGGCCATCTCTCTTATAACCACATTGATGCCTCAGGTCCCTGCTGTATAGTCTCTGGCACTGCCCCTCCCACAGGGATTCTGAGTGTTCTACAGAAGGCCATCTGCCTTGTTTCCACAATGTGCTACTTCCCTTTGAAACAGCTTCTGCAGAATTCAGATTTTCAGCATTAAGTTGGCATTTCTCTGATCCACTTGCTGCTAATGTACTATTAATGTTTGGATTATGCCAGATAAGATTGGAGGTTAAAATTGATTCATGTGAATGGATATCTGAGTAAGAAGTGGACATGACCTAGAGTAAACCCATGGTTTGATATTGCATAAACATCTTTTATAATCTGTTTAACAGTAAACTCAATACTTCCTGAATGTGTTGACCACGGCACACCCTTTTCTATTAGATGATAAAAGAAAATCATATTTTTTCTTCCTCTTCAAAAACAAGAAAATTATTAAACTGAGAAAATTTGGTTGCCCACAGTAATGCTCTTTCTTAGACTGTTCTTTTCACTCTATTTTTTTTTTTTTTTCATTTTCTTGTGCAGGGCTAGAGAAAAACAACTTTCATATTTGGAATGGTGGCATTTAACCTTCAGTTTATTGTTTTAAGTATACCTGCCTGACTCTGACCAGAGATCAAAGTGAAAATAAGCAATAAGGGAACAAATTGACATTATATGTTCTCTGATATAATACCCTGAGAGGAATATGGCACAGATTCTCTGTATTCCTGGACAAATAGGCATATTGATCATAAAGAAACTTCACACAAACCCAAACTGAGGGAGATTCTACAAAATAACTGGTATGGACACAAATATTGAGGTCTAGAAATCAAAGAAAGATTGATGAATCATTTCAGACTGAAGAGATATCAAAAGTGAATGTAACACATGATCTTGGATTGGATCCAGAAACAACAACAAAATATTTTTCTGTACTTGTTGAACAACAGGTGAGTTTGAATGGATGTGTAGATTAGATGGTGACATTAGATGGTGATACTGTAAATGTCAGTTTCCTGCCTTTGATAGCTGAACTGTGGTTGTGTAGGAGAATGCCCTTGTCTTTTAGGAAATCCGCATTGACATTTCTAGTGGGTCTAGAATATCAGATTTCCAACTTTCAGTTGTTTCTGAAAGAAGGATAATAGGTAGGTAAGTAGGTAGGCAGGTAGATTTTTTTAAATAATTTATTTAAATGCATTTCAAGTCATAGTACACATATAGAGCTCAATTTTTCCATTTCTCTGGTTGCAAACCAGATAGAGTCACACCATTTGTGTCTTCATACATGCACCAAGGGTAGTGATGACGATCTCAATCAACCATCTTTACTATACCCATTCCCCTTCCCCTCCCCCCACCTCCCCTCTGCCGCATCCAGAGTTCCTCCATTTCTCCTATGTTCCCCATTCCCACCCCTCTTATGTATCATCATCCACTAATCAGAGAGAACATTCGGCATTTGGTTTTTTGGGATTGGCTTACTTCACTTAGCATAATGTTCTCCAATTCTATCCATTTGCCTGAAAATGCCATAATTTTATTCTCTTTTATTGCTGAATAATATTCCATTGTGTATATGTACCAGTTTCTTTATCCATTCATCTATTGAAGGGCATCTGGGTTGCTTCCACAGTTTTGCAATTGTGAATTGTGCTGCTATCAACATTGAAGTGGCTGCTTTACTGTAGTGTGCTGTTTTTAAGTCTTTAGGGTATAGGCCAAGGAGTGGGATAGCTGGATCAAATGGTGGTTCCATTCCAAGTTTTTTAAGAAATCTCCATACTGCTTTCCAGATTGGTTGCACCAGTTTGCAATCCCACCAGCGATGTTTGAGTGTACCTTTTTCACCACATCCTTGCCAGCACCTATTGTTGCTGGTATTTTGGATCGCTGCCATTCTGACTGGGGTGAGATGAAATCTGAGAGTTGTTTTGATTTACATTTCTCTAACGGCTAGAGACGTTGAAAATTTTTTTCATATATATGTTTATTGATTGTATATCTTCATCTGAGAGGTTTCTATTCCGCTCCTTAGCCCATTTATTGATGGGGTTGTATTTTTGGTGTTAAGTTTTTTGAGTTCTTTATATATCCTGGAGATCAGTGCTCTATCTGATGTGTGTGTGGCAAAAATTTGCTCCCAGAATGTAGGCTCTCTGTTCACCTCATTGATAGTTTCTTTTGCGGAGAAGAAGCTTTTTAGTTTAAGTCCATCCCATTTATTGATTCTTGCTTTTATTTCTTGTGCTATAGGAGTCTTGTTAAGGAATTCGGGGCCTAATCCAACGTGATGAAGATTTGGACCTACTTTCTCCTCAATTAGACACAGGGTCTCTGGTCTAATTCCTAGGTCTTTGATCCACTTTGAGTTGAGTCTTGTGCATGGTGAGAGGTAGGGGTTTAGTTTCATTTTACTGCAAATGGATTTCCAGTTT
>PVHX01000166.1:248652-394748 GCA_004024805.1 Geosciurus inauris | reverse complement strand
GAAGATCTATCCAATGGTGAGAGAGCTGTGTTAAAGTCTCCAAGTATTATTGTGTTGTGGTCTATTTGATTCTTGTATTTGAGAAAGATTTGTTTGATATACGTAGAAGCCCCATTATTTGGGGCATAGATATTTATGGTTGTTATGTATTGTTGATGTATGATTCCCTTAAGAAGTATGAAATGATCTTCTTTATCTCTTTTCACCATCTTTGGTTTGAAGTCCACTTTATTTGATATGAGGATGGAAACTTCTGCTTGTTAGTGCTCTGTAGTTCTAAGAACTTCTTTCATATTTTTCCTGTTTTCTGTTTTTGGAAACTACTATTTGGTTATCTGCTGGAACTCCTTGACTGATCTTCAAATTTTTTGTTTGTTTGTTTCTCTCATGTTTTTTTAAAAATGTCTTATTTAGTTATAGATGAACACAATACCTTTATTTATTTTATGTGGTGCTGAGGATTGAACCCAGTGCCTCACACATACAAGGCAAGCACTCTACTGCTGAGCCACAACCCCAGCCCTCTCTTATGTTTTTTTAGCTCTTTGTCTTTTAGGTTGATTCCTAGGAGTTCATCTTCTAACCCTCCTGAGGTTTTCATTGATCTTACTATATTTTTAATTCTAAGAACTTTTCCCTTGTCATCCTATTTTTGCTCGTAGGTGCAGTATCTTATGTAAATATTAATTATATTCCACCAAATTTCCTCTGCTTCCAGTATTGGCTTCTCTTCTTTCAAATGTCTCTCTGTACGTTTTGGGTTGCTTTTGTTTTTCTCTATAATGTTAGAGTTTGTCCTCAAACATCTGCTAATCTTCATAGCTCCATCACACTAATATGTTCTGGGTGTGTGTGTTTGTGTGTAGGTTTTAAATATAAATGGTTGGTTGATAGAATGGGCCATTTCTTTGGGAGACCCTCTAGTCTCAGTATACATACATATGTTGCTTCCAGAGCAACATTGTTCAATCTACTGCCTGAGAGGTAAAAGCCTGGCCACTGGTATTCTGGGAAGCAGGAAGGGGAGCTCCCAAATTCTTTCCATGGTTTTCTTTTCTTCCTCTCCTCCTCCTCCTCCTCCTCCTCCTTCTTCTCCTTCTCCTTCTTCTTCTTTCCCTTTCCCTTCCCCTTCTCCTTCTCCTTCTTCTTCTTCTTCTTTCTTCTTCTTCCTCCTTATCCTAATTCTCAATAAATTCAGGGTCCAGTTGACTTAATAAAGAGAAGAAAGCTGACAACCTTCTGCTAAGGTGGGAAAGAGTAGTCATCAGCTGGTAGAGTTGGGTGGTGTTCTAGTCATCCTGAGCTTATTTAGACTTTCAGGCAGTTCACCCACTTTCAGCTCCACCTACACAGTCACTTCCTGTGATACCTGAATTTTCCACTTTTTGAGACTCTTTTTTGGAGTTTTGCAGCCCAGAGTTTAGTTCTGGGCTTCCTTCATGGCCAGCTTGCTTTCTGCATTTTGTGGTCTACTGGGCAGTTATATTTGCCTATCTGCTTTTTTTAAATTATAAATTTGAATGGCTTTTATCTCATCTCCTCTGCTGTTCTCTTTATACCTGTGAGTTCATTATCTTTTAACAAACTTCTTCAGTGCCATTTTAATGAGGTTCCAGGAAGAGTGAGTCAAGATGAACATTAAGTTCTATGTTCTCTGTTTAGCTCTACATCCACTAGTTGAAGTTTTATTCTTATATGTAGAAATAATTTTTGTTTCTCTTTCTCTCTGGATGATTTCAGAGCACTTTTGACCTTAGACATATATCTTTTTTTTTTTTTTGGTACTGGGGATTGAACTCAGGGGCACTCAACCGCTGAGCCACATCTCCAGCCCTATTTTGTGTTTTATGTAGACACAGGGTCTCACTGAGTTGCTTAGTGCCTCGCTGTTGCTGAGGCTGGCTTTGAACTTGTGATTCTCCTGTCTCAGCCTCTCAAAGTCCTGGGATTACAAGCATGAGCCACCACGCCCGGCTAGACATATATCTTTGTAAGCACAAAAAAATATTTCTCCTACAGTATCCTTGGTTGTAGTGTATGTTCTGTTTTCTTGAGCCACTTTCTTTAAAATCAGGCTCTGAAATTACCCAATCCAACCTCCCCTAACAGAGCCAGTCTCTACCTTCTCTGAATCTCCCTAGCACTTTGAATAATCCTCTGCTATAACCCTTACCACAACGCATTGCCAATTAAGAATTGCCTCATATTCTTCCTGTGATTGCAGATTCCTTGAGAACAAGTCACACATGCCAGGCACTTTCATATATTTCATGTATTAACATATAGTCAATATATGTTAGTGGAACGAGAACTGTTTATAATGTGGTGAAGAAGAGAGAAAAGAAGACAAGAATTCCTGAATATGGGAAAATTTATCATAGTACATTAAGGACTCTGTTAAGTCAGAGTCAAAGGATAATTGAGTGAACCTCAATAGTCATGAAAAGAGTGTTCAGGGCATTTATCAGAGATCAATGAGAAAAAATCTTTTACTAAGTAAAAAGAACATGTACATTGAGTTTGGGAGAAAAACTAGTAAATGACATTAGATAGGAGAACAGTCTTGTAAACAGAATACCCATGTATTCTTCTTTGAGTCACTCCATTCCAAATTGAGCTTTCCCATTCTTCCTGCAGTTTACTGTCTACTAGGTTAAGAGGAGGCTGTGGTTTAACATGAGACCTGGTGGCTGTGGCAGCTCTAAATGGAGCTGTCTTGTATTGAATTTGACTGAGAATGGATGTAAAGGAATTTCACGTGTCTTGTGTTCATATAAGAATTTAGGATCTGTACTTTCATATAACATGTTGGGTGGTGAGTAGGGAAGGTGTTTAAATGGAATATCCTTTGGGATTCCCACCTTGGCTCATGGTGCTTCTAAGGATAATTTAAAAAGAAAAAGCTTATTGGCAATTACCTACAGGATTTAAAACTTTTCATGTACATGTGAAGTATTAAAAAGAGTAAATATATGGAGCCAGGCGTGGTGGCGCATGCCTGTAATCCCAGCACTTTGGAATGCTGACATAGGAGAATTGCGAGTTCAAAGCCAGCCTCAGCAACAGCGGGGCGCTAAGCACCTCAGTGAGACCCTGTCTTTACATAAAACAAAAAGTAGGGCTGGGGATATGACTCCGTGGTTGAGTAACCCCGAGTTCAATCCCCAGTACCAAAAAAAAAATTTAAAATTTCAATAAAATTTGTTTTTGGACAAATCACATCAATGGACTCTATTGATAGACTCAAAGTTACCTGAAAAAAGTGCATTTTACCTGGACTGTGCAGTTTTATATTATCAGTTATTTAGCAACTGTTTACTTTTTCATACAATAGTCTGCTTTGGACTCCTGATGAAGTTTATAGACTGCTTCTCAGAATAATTCTTTTAAATGAGTAAGATACTATATGTTGAATGAAAACAACTGGTTCTACTTATAGTTATCAAAATATTAAATGTGTGGCATAGTCATATATGTAGTTCTTTATTAACACATTGAATCACGAAATAATTCATTTAAAATATAGGTAAGTTAATTTTATTTATTAAAGGTAATAGTGTGCAGGCTATGGCTGCTTAGCTTGAATGAGAATATTAAATGTGAGTAGTCTCTGATTCATTATATGATTAACCAATAATTATAGATAGAGAATATTAGAGAGCAACATGAATGTGAGTCCCCATCTGAGAACAGGTGACTTTGTGTCTCAGTGACTATATGACGTGCAGAGCCGCTCAGCAGTTGATACTGCATGTTAGATGCTGAGCATCTATGGTCAGGGAGACAGAAGCTACTATTTGGGGATTTTACCAACAGGTTAGCTACTACCATAATGTTGAAGTGGGAATAGGTGTAAATGATATTATTAGCAGTCTGTAGCAACTAGAGTATGACATGAAAACATTTGTAATTTGTATTAGATGTTGCTGACATTGCTCTATACTAAGCAATAAACCACAGCAATATTAGCAGCATCTATGACTTTGTCACAAAATTGAAGAAATTGTCAAAGAAAAAAAGTATATTTTTCCCCACCCATAGATGTATACTTCTCAAATTCTACCTAGGAGCTCAGGTTAAGCACATTTGCCTTAGAGTCTTTATTCCAGGTTCCCTGCCAACCCACTACCGTATTAGTCATGGAGTGTTAGTAACTTTGGAGCCAGGTGCCATTCCTGCTCTGCCATAGTGCTTTAGTTTAATTGGTATCGAATCTTGAAGAAGGTGTTTTTGGCAAAGACACTACATTCTAAATGATGAAATCTGAGAAGAGTGAATTAGGCCAGAAGCCACGGAGCCTGGTTGTCTTCAGATTTAAAAAGTGACTTGCTGTAAGAGCAACCTTGCCCTGCTTTTCCTCAGGACTTGAGAAAAGTTGAATCTACTTTGGTTTCCATTTTCAGCCTTTCCCTTTGTCAGCCACAAGGAAAGATCTGAATCAGAAACCCGTGGAGTGATTTCCCCCCCGGCCCTCCAGTATAAGAAGTCCAATGGAGCTATCCTGCAAGACATACTCTGAATTTATGGTTTTAATCACTGCAGTTAGTCTGGAATTGTTTAATTATGTTTTTGGTTGTTAATGAATGGAGATTGTGTGTGTGTGTGTGTGTGTGTATGTGTGTAAAGGGAATATCTTTTTGTTGTTGTTGTTGGAGACTTCAATCCAGTCAAATTCTATGATCTAATGTAATCTTTTGACTTTTTCAAATGTCTAAATTTAAGTATGAGTATTTTGAACTGTATAGAATAGCAACCATCTTAATGGAAAGTCATTTTAAGAAGTTAGAACTAGCGTTTCTTCCAAAGTTGTGGCCTCAAGGCCACTCTTAGAATTGAAGACTGTAAAATGGAACACATTGTTCAAAAGCTGAACTCATTGTACCCAGTTATCTTATGTGAACTATTTTCTGAAGTTTGGGGAAATAAGGAAGATTTTCATTCTGTGTGGGATTCCCAGCTGAGAACAAGAAATAGAGACTTAAGGTCTGAGTTTGTAAGTCCTCAGTTTCTGTTTTTGTTAGGCAGTAAGTCCTTACCATCAGCGTAAAATGGATTCTAGAAAAAGCCTACTTTCAGAGGAATTCATTTTAAATGGGGACAAAAGTTTTAAGATAGTGAATTAAAATAGTGAATTCATAGGACATTAGCTTGAAAAGCAAAGCAAAACTCATTAAAATAGGTTTATTTTTATTTCACATAAAATTTATCTTACAATCATGCATTGATTTGAAGAAAGAAATGAATCAAATGTTGATTTTTTTTTTTTGAAATGATTTTTTGACAAGTGGAATGATGGTATTTGGTTTTTTGATTTTTCTTAGTGTGATTTTGTAGTCAGTTTTTGCAAAAATGTCAAGGACTTCATCTGTTTTCCCAAGGGCTTTGATCCTCTTGGAGGTGCCTGTCTTGTCTTTTTTCATTTTGCAAGACTTAAATTTCCCTCTTTTCTCTGTTTGCTTTTTGTTGTCAAACACAACAAGAAGACTGAATGTCCATGAGGGTAGGTACTAGTATAGTATATAAGGAAGGATAGTCAGTGGTAACTAGTTTATACTGAGTGTTTTCATCTTATACCTGCCGCTGCCCTGGATATCATCCTAACTGGAGGGGGACTCAGCTTGCAATTTTTTTAAATGTTTTTTTTTAGTTGTATATGGATGCAATATATTTCATTTATTTATTTTTATGTGGTGCTGAGGATGGAACCCAGTGACTCACGCATGCAAGGCAAGCGCTCTACCACTGAGCCCCAGCCTCAGCCCCAGTTTGCAATTCTTAGTCATGAAATTATTCTCTTTTCATTCATGAAAATATAGAGTTATAACAGCATTAAAGCAGGCATACTGGTAAAAAAAAAAATTCAAGACATCAGTAGGTATACAATGAAAAAATAAATCTTGTCACTCAGTGTAACCACTGCTATCAGTTTTTGTATTTCCTGAGATATGATGTGTATGTATTCTCACATGTAATACACAGTCTAGAAACAGACCCACAATCATGATCATGATCATAGCATATTTTACAGTCTACTCTGTACCTTACTTTTTCCATGTGACAAGAGATCTTGAGTATTGTTCCCTGGTTGTTTTGACATTCCATTCTAGGGATACATTGTGATTTAATTAAGCAATCTCTATTGATGGGAATTGAGGCTGTTTTCAGTTTTCTACTATGAGAAGTAGTACTACAAAGACTTGTTTGCATACAGCTCTTTGCACATTTGTTGGAATATATCTGAGCAATTATTATACAAGTATACGAAAGGCAATTACTTGAACTGAAAATTTCCATAGAGATTTTATCAAGAGAAATTTCCATTTCAAAGTGAGAGTGCCAATTTTCTAACTTGAAACATTCTTTTTCTCATCTGATAAGTGAAAAATCAGTATTTTGTTGTAATTTTGATTTTTTTTTAAAAAAAGTTCTATTTTCTTTTATATTCTATCTTCTGTCTGTTCACAACCTTTGCCAATTTTTCTATATATTTTTTGTGTTTATACATTTTATTAACTTAGCCCTTTATATTTGTATTGTGATTTCTTTTTGGGAGGTGTGTTGGGAATTAAATCTAAGTCCTCTAAGCTACACTCATAGCCTTTTTTTTTTTTATTAAATTTATTGGATACCAGGGATTGAACTCAGGGGCACTTGATCCCTGAGCCACATCCCCAGCCCTATTTTCTATTTTATTTAGAGACAGGGTCTCAGTGAGTTGCTTAGTGCCTCACTTTTGCTATGGCTGGCTTTGAAATTGTAATCCTCCTGCCTCAGCCTCCAGAGCCTCTGGGATTACAGGTGTGTGCCACTGCACATGGCTCCCATATCCTTTTATTGTGAATCTTTCTCCCCCTCCCCTAGTTCACTGATTCCCCTCAACTTTATTTAGGCAACTTAGACTTTTTATTTGTATGTAACTAAATTCATCTATCTTTTCAAACTATGGTCTTAGTCAGAACTTCCCACTCAAGAGATTTTTTTGTTTAAAACCCCATGCTTTCTTTTGATACTGTTTCCTGTTTTTATGTTCATATTTAAATCTTCTTCAATGGGACTTTATTGCTGCAAAGAGAAAAAACAGAATGTTAATTGCTATTTTCATGATGTTCCATTTATAACTTTTACTTTAAGTTCCTGCTTAATCACATACAATGGAATAAGATTCTGCATTTTACCTTCAAAATAATTGGTTTGAATCACTTGTTTAATTTACTTGCACAAATAATTACTGCAAAAAAGTATTAACCATACTTTTTACTAATAAAAAAACCATCAAAAATATTATGCAGACTGGTTAACTGTTAATTGTAACAAGGCTGGTGTAGGGAGAAGGTCAGAGGGCATGATTAACTATTGTAACTAATGAGAAAATAGAAATTATGAGAAATACACTTTATAGTTTATGGGAATAAAAACAATTACTTAGGGCCAGAATTATAAAAAAATGTAGATTCCTATAACAAGAATTTATATTCTCAATGTTACAAGTCATTGGTCTTTGACATTATTAAAGCAAACCTTTGAATCTTTTTGGAAAACTATTTTATAAAATTCAACTTTAAGGTAACATGATACAGAATAAGTATTGATTTAATTTAAATGTTATAGTCACCAGTATATAAATATCTAAATTTCTTTAATAAGCATGACTAACTTTTTAAAAGCACTTGTATCAATAGAAAGTCATTAAATAACATTGAAACATACTTCTCCTCCTTTACTTGTTTTCTTCTCCATCAAAACCCCAACATTAGACTATTACAAGTTTGGTGCTTATGCTTTCAGCATTTTTTTCGCTTTTGCACTCAACAATACACTTTTCATATCTATTTACGTTGAAGCATTAGTTCTTATTCATTTCTTTTAACTGTCACATAATATTTAAATACATGCACACATTATCTTCTCTCAAGGTAAATATTTTAAAATATGGTTTTTATTATAATTCAGGTATAATGAGACCACAGATCAGGAATCTACTACCTTTAGAAAGGTAGTTTTTTGCTTAAGGTTTCCAAGAGGAAGGGGGTGTACCATACCAATCTGGACCACATGGGAAAGCACCAGCGTCAGTCAGGAGACAGAAGGAGTAGAAGGAAGACATGGGCTGAAGGTTTTATTGCAGTTTGTGTGGGAAGGAAATCATATTAGTCATGTTTCTTCAGAGAAACAGAATCAATAGTGTGGTGATAAATAGGTAAACAGATTGATTGACAGATCAATTTATAAGCATTTGCTGGTAGTAATTAGAGAGACTGAGAAGTCCCAAGATCTGTGATCAGTAAGCTGGAATCCCAGGAGAGCTGTCTCCAGTCCAGTAGTTCTAGTCCAAATCCAAAGGCCTGAGGATCAGGAAAGCTGAAGGTGTAAGTTCCAGTCCAAAAGCCAGCAGTCTCAAGACCCAGGAAGAGCCAGTGTTTTAACTTGAGTCTGAGAGCAGGAAAAGAGCAATGTTGGAGTGCAAGCAGTCAGGCTGAGGAAGCCCTCTTATTCAGCCTGTTTGTTCTTTTCAGGTCTTCAGCTGGTAAGAAGAGGCTTCCCCAAATTAGGGAGGGAAATCTGCTTTAGTTCATCTATTTAAGTATTAATGTCATCTAGAAACATCCTCACAGACACACCCAGATGCCTAGGCATCCTGTGGCCTAGAGAAGTGGACACATAAACTTAACTATCACAGGATGGGTGAGGCTGGGTAAGTGGTTTTAGGATTGTCTAGTTTGAATAACTTCAGCAGGCTCTGGCTGTGGGAGTGTCCTGAGTTGTCTGGTACCTGGCCCTGAAGTGACTGGGGCAGGTGAATATTGGCCTGAAGTTTAAGAACCAGACTGGGGGCTAGGATTGTGGCGCAGTGGTAGTGTGCTCTCCTAGCACGTGTGAAGCACTGGGTTCGATCCTCAGCACCACATAAAAATAAAATAAAGATATTCTGTCCACCTACAACTAAAAAAATTTTTAAAAGACATTAAAAAAAAAAAAAAAAGAACCAGACTGGGAAAGTGGGGTTGAACAGAGCTCTGCATTGGTTAGTTTATATGAAAAGTATGAGTTATTTACTAACTAGAAATTAACTAAGCCTTGAGGAGCTGTCCTTCCCTGGTCAGTGAGGCCCCAGCTGACAGAGCATTAAGAACACAGAACATAAGAAAGTATTGTTAATACACTAATCTATCCTCTCCTGTGGTTGCTTTTAGGATTTTCTCTTTATTTTTCTGTACTTTTAAATCTGGAATATCTAATCTTTTGTTTTTAATCAGGTATGTGATTCTTTGGACTTTTTGAATATGTAGATTGGTATCTTTCATCATCTCTGGAAAATTAAGTAATTTATCACTTCTAATATTGTCTTTGTTATACAGCTCTCTCTTGCCTCACAAAGCAACATCAATCTTTACTTCTCTCAATCTTTTCTTGTCTCTTAACTTTCTTTTCATGTTCTTTTTGTATTTATTTTTCTCTCTACACTGCAGTGAGATTTTTTAATTTAATTATCTTTTTTCAATTCAGTAATTCTTTTGCTTTTCCAGCCCAGTCTGTTACAAAACATATCCAATTCATTAATTGTTGTTATTGTTTTCTGTTTTTTTATTTTCTTCTTGTGGTATTGAGGATTGAACCCAGGGCTTCACAATGCTAGGCAGGCACTCTACCACTGAGATACCTACCAGTCCTCCAATTCAATTTTGAAGTTAGAATATTTTATTTTCATTTTCTAGAATTTTTCCCATATCTTGTATACAGGTTGCATTTTGTATTTTATACTTCCCTCTAAATATTTTCAATCTTGACCTTATTTCTTAAACATTACAAGTCTATCTGTTTTATAATCAGTGCTTGGTTTTTTCAATGTCTGACGTCTTTGTGGATCTCTTTTTGTTCACTGTTTGCATTTCTGTTCTCACTCATGGTATCATATTTACTTGTGTGGCCTTGGCTCCTTGGTTATTTTTGACTGTGTACTACCAATTTTCATTGAAAAATTATTTGTGGGATTTGCTAGTGTTTAGAATGAAGTTTCTTTTCCAGATAGGGTTTATGTTTGTTCCTGTTAGACCCCTAGATGCATAAACATTTTAAACTAAATTTACAACTTGAGGTTTCCTTGACTACCCCTACCAATGTGAGATAGGGCTGGAAGTCCATGCAAGAATTCATTTGTGGTTACCCTTTTTAAAAGATGATTTTTAAAATTCTATTTCTCCCCCTCTGTTCTACTTAGCATGGAATTCATTCTGATCAGTTCCCTGGATGGGGCTTGTGGTTAGGAGGGTGCTTTACTTACCTCAGAGTGCCAGTTTATGTGCTTATTTCTGCTTTGTTTCCTCAGGGGTCTAGACCTTGATTAATATACTCCATGACCCTTGCTGCCCTCTAAATTGCAGTCAGTTTTATCTAGATTAGCAAATATCCTTGGGAAAAAGCTATTTACTCTTCTGGACATTTACCTTCTATAGTTTGACTTGGCATCTCATCTTATGTTTTGGTTTTCTTGATTCTTTTAAGCAATTTTTAGCAATTAGAGTTTATGAATAAAATAACTCACCATTTTTGCAAATGGAAGTTGTAGGGAAATTTATCTGAATGATTAAAGATTTATTTATTTTTCCTTGAATTTAAGAAATATCTCTTGGGCTGGGGATATAGCTCAATTGATAGAGTTCTTGCCTTGCATGCACAAGGCCCTGAGTTTAATCCCCAGTACCACACACACACACACACACACACACACACACACACACACAAAGAGCTCCTGAATGCTTTTTAGTGACAACTTTTAAAAAAAATATTTTGTTAGTTGTAGATGGACACAATATCTTTATTTATTTTTTATGTGGTGCTGAGGATCGAACCCAGTGACTCACACATGCAAGGCAAGCGCTCTACCATTGAGCTACAATCCCAGCTCCTGGTGACAACTTTTTAAAATTAATTCTGCCTGGTATTTAGTAAGTCCTTTTGGATTACTAATTTCATAGGGCTATTTCCCTAGTTAAATAAAATTGCTGTCTTTATTGTATCATTGTTTATCATCGGTGTTCCATTTTTCCTGATCATTTCTTTAGAGACATTCATATCTTTCATTTTGCTTTTTCAGATCTTTTTATTTCTTATTGTAGGAGAGTTTCTCAAGCTTATCTACCCTTATATGTAATTCTTCCTTCCTACACTGTGATTGCTATTTTGATTTTTACTTTTAGTAATGAATAAAATATTTATATAAAATTATTTGCTTCAGGATGGGTTTTAAAAAATTTCCCAGTTCTTTTTTATTTTAATATTTTCTTTTTTTCAGGTCATGTTTTTTATGTTCTTATAAATCCATGATTTCTGTAATTTTATCGAATATTACTCCTTGGTATTAACATTTTCTGAAAATAATTTTATCTCTTTATTAATCACTATACTTATAACTTTTCTTGCTTGTGGAATCTTTGAATTGGTCCCATTTCTCCTCCTCCTCTTCCTCTTCCTTCTTCTTTTTGTTTTGAACCCAGGCCCTGTCCATGCTAGCCAAGAGCTCTACCATTGAGATTTTATTTTTGTGATCACTTTAGAAAAATGAGATAATGATAAACATTTAAATGGTGAATTCAGTGAGAAGAATTAACAAGGCAATGAAATGTAAGTATTTACTATATTATAAAAAACAAAGTATGCAAACTGCAACATTTAAACATGCGAACAATTACTTTTTCTTGTAACCTTGAAGTAAGGAACAAGATACTTAAGTCTTAGCTCTTTACTTGTGCACAGGTATTTTTAATGGTATATATAAATATGACAATTAATTTGGACCCATAAAGAAGTTAGAAGTGTATTCTTAAGGCAAACCTTAGGAATATGGGTGTTAAGATGTTTTCTGCTCTACCAATTAATTTTTAAAATATTTTTTTAGTTGTCAGTGGACCTTTATTTTACTTATTTATATGCAGTGCTGAGAATCAAATCCAGTGCCTCACACATGCTAGGCAAGTGTTCTACCACTGAGCCACAACCCCACCCCCTCTACCAATTAATTTTTATTCACTATAATTAGTAGAACATTGGCATAAATGAATAAAATTGAGACAATATGCTGACATTGTTTAATACTACTTTTAAAAGGTGAATTCATTCTGAAAGTACCCAAAAATATCTATTCAATAGAAAAATACATCTAGAAAACACTTATTGAACACTTACCATGTGTTAGACACTGTTGAGAACCTGGGCACAATGTTTTTATTCCCAAGAATCTCAAAGTCTAGTTGGGGACACATAGACCCCCCTACCTCAGTCTGTCTCCGTTTCCATCTCTCTTTCTGTTCCACACATCACCCTTTTCTCTCTCCTAACTAATTATATCTAAAAATGATGGATACAAATTACACATACAAGCATATATTTGTACATAGCTTTTGTTTGCATATACATTTATCCTTGGGTATAGCTTTGAAAATTATGCATCTATATACACATAAGGAAGCTGGTCATGAAGGTAACATTTGTGTGAAATATTTTGCATTTTCAGTTTCCTGTGAAACCCAGAAACTGTCAGGATTCCTGAAATTTAAAACGTGAACTCAGATGTTCCAGTCATTGCACATCAAGTGCCCACTAGTAGCTAAGCATCACACTGCACAACAGCAAAACAAAAGTCTGGAAGGTAATAAAAATAGTGCAAATGGGTTCCCCATTTCTTTTCCAAGAAAAACCTCCTAATGGGTTGCTGATGAGCTAATCAGGTCAAGTGTTCTCTGAGTTGCCCTCTTTACACAGAGTCAGCAATCATAACATTTTCTTAACCTATTGACACAGGAAATTTGTTTTCCATGTGACCTTTTACAGTAACTACTCAAAATTACTTTCTCTTCAGCTAACAAAGTTAATGAATAAAGTATTCAAGCTTAACACTCATAGACAGTAACATTTTTTTTTGTTTTTATTCCTGATCATTTTTGTTTTCTTTTTTAGCTGTTACTTCTTTGCCTGGGAAGAATTTTGAATATTTGCTAAAAATTTGAAGTTTGGTTTAGAAAGTCCCACTATGGAACTATCTGGAACTAATCACCTATTCACTGACTTAATTCCTTATTTTGCAGGTATAGCATTCATACCTGCAATTTTGTAAGTGCATACAAATTCTATTAATTAAGAATTTATAACCCTTCATATATGGTAGGATGAAAGTTTAATTTGGAGCTACATATGAGTAAAGGGTTGCCTAAGGAAATTATTATTAAAACAAAAATATACAGTGCATTTTAAACCTAAGAATAATCTTACTTCCAATGTAGAAAAACAAGTGATGGGTATTGCTGTTATTCTTTATTAAATCTCAATTCTAAGCTTCTAGGCTCACCCACATTTTATTAAACACATTCCTTCAAAATTATCCTGAAGTCCAACCTTTTTTTTATTTCAAACTATCCCTTCTCTAAATAGGTCCAGACTGGATGTTGACTTTGCGTGAATGTGTTTTTAATGGTTTGCTCTATTCAGAGATCACAGCTTCAAAGATGGTCATCCACTTCAATTCCAATTTTATATACTTCTTGGAGAATGAGATTCCACATATTTCCTCTGAATACTATTCTAATATTTGCTATCCTAAGAAAATTATCTAAGAATTATCTAAGCATCATTAAATCAGCTTGCCTTCCCAATTTTCAGAGATGAAATCAAGCCCATTCATATTTCATTTATCATGAATGGGCATCCAGGCTATTATTTTTTTAAAAAATTTTCCTCCAAAGTAAGTAGATAGTAAAATTATGTTTTACTTGTTAGAAAAATTCTGTGGAATTGAAAGAACCAAGAGCATTTTGAATGATCATCAGCATGGGATCGTTGTTCATCTAAAAGCTGCCCTTGGTCACTAAAAAGTGTATTGCTCTAACCAAACTCATTTTCCTGGATTCAAAGACTCACAAATTATCCCCACAGCAGCATTTCTTTTGCTGAATATGCAAAGTGGGTTTTTATCCTCTGCTGTTTGACTATCTACTTTGTATAGTTTTAAAATGAAACTAGTCAAAATGTCATTGTGTAGTCTTACAATGGAGAAGTAACTCATTTACAAAACAGGAGGTTGTGCTTAATTGCTAATTTGTTATTAAGTATGCTTATAAAATATTTCCCTTAAACTTTAACTTAATTTGGAGGGATGGTGAGTTTAGTCTTCTCTATTTTAATTATTTATAGTTCCAAGTAAAAGACAGTCATAATATCTCTTTGTTTTTTTAAAGCAGAAGAATATAAGCCTTGAATGGAAAATCTTTAAAGAAATGTTAGAGAGCTGGTCCTGTTAGAGAGGTTAGTAGTTATAGGAAAACATTTCGAAACATAAATGCAGCAGTTTTAAACATGGTTTAGTGCCCAGAATAACTTGTCGGTTTTGTTTTTCATTTTCAACGTAAATATCAACTGCCACTGTGTAATTGAGTCACATATACATTTGAATTCAGGAATTTTTATACTGAAATATTTGTCTGTGAAAAAATGCCATCTCACCAAACAGAAAGATTTTGTTACTGTTTGTGTTTTTTTAAATAAAGCGAGCAAGCCTTATATTACATATATCATTCTCTGTTGGTATTTTATGTATCTTATGTACATTCTATTCCTCTCTCCCTCTCATTTTTGTGTTCCTCAGAATATCTAGGGCAGCATTTTTGTATGCTTATGTACCCTTAAGAATATAGCAGAGTATTTAAAAACTTGGATTCTGCAGCCAGACTGGGTTTAAATCTCGACTCTAACTTAGCTCTGTGACTTTTGCAATTCATGCAGAACTCTTGTGTCTTATTTTTCTCATCTATAAGGTGGGAGGTGGATTAATTTTGGCAGATTAGATGAGGTAACATGTAAAGAACTTAAAATAGTAGCTGGCACACATTAAGCTCTTAGTATTACTACTACTACTACTATTATTACTGTTTTAAGCAAGTATTTGTCAATCACCTACTACACCAATACTGTGCTATAGATTCTGGGGATGCCCCAATAAACAAAACAGGCATATTTACTCCTTTCATAAGAATTTAAAGTTCAGTGGAAGATCCAGATAAATGCACAGATCTCTATAATATGGTAGGATAACTGAAATAATGGGGTTGTATACCAGGGTGCCATAATTGTGTAATGGTGGACCCTTTACCACAGTAAGGGGATCCAGAGAAATTTTCTGGAGAAAGTAATGCCTAAGCTGAGATCTGAAGAATAGGTAGGAGCTTGCCATGTGATAATAGATGGAGTGGAGGAAGAGTTTCAAGCATATCCAGAGTAAGCAGATCCAGAGCCAGAGGACCCATAAGGAAGTTCCACAAGGGAGAAAGAGTATGGCATATTTAAAGGCTCGCTAAGGCTCAGTTAAATGCTCTATAGGTTCAGGGCAGGAATGGTGCACAAGGCCACTTTATTCAGAGAATAATGGGGAGTGTTGAAGGTATAGAAGAAGAGAATTCAACATCCCTTTAATTCCTCCTGAAATGAGTTAAGCATTGCTACTGGGAGGCCAGTTAAAATGTCATTGAAGCATACAGGAGAGAGATGCTGGAGGCTTGAAACTGGACTAGTAAGGGTGAAAATAAAGACAGAACTTGAGTGACTTGAGAGATATTTACACAAGGAGAATCAGAAGGAACTGATAATATGGTGCTGGATATGGAATGAAGAAGAAAGAAGACCTAAAGATGAACTTCCAGGTGTCTCACCTGCTCATGTTATTAAGACAGGAAACACTGAGTGTAATGGATGGACAGTTCTTGCTGTTGCCTCTCAGAATATATTCTTGGTAATTATGTCCTGTGAGAGCACTCTTCCTACCTTCCAACCGTTCCCTTCCATCCTTCCCCATTCTATGCTAATAGACTGTGCTCTTGCCAGAGAGAACCCCTTTGTTTGTGACCTTTGGATCTGATTGGTCCAAGCGTGTATTTAAGCTTCTGTAGTTTCTGGAATAAACGGTGTTTTCTGCTCCTCGCCCTGGTGTCCCTGCTTCTTGTCCCGGGTGTCTCTGCATCTCGCTGGGGCAGAGCAGATTTTTACCTACACCCCAGGGCCTGGGGAGATTGGCTCCATGGATCACCACCGACCAGAGAGACTCCGTATTGTCTTCCCCGGGGACCCCTTCTTCTCTCCGTCTCTCTGGACCCCAACTCGTGGAGAAGCCACGTGGCTCTTCCTCTCCTCTTTATTAAAGCAATAATGTCCCAGTTTTCATCTACGGGCAACCCCCTCCTCAATCTCAATGCATGTGTTTATGGATGGAGCTGCCTTCACCTCTAGCTCCGGAGAAGGCACACGTGACCCAGGGCCAATCAGTGCATCACGTCCTCCAACCACGTTTCAGGGTTGGTTGCAGCAACTAAGCTGATGCAATTGGAGTGAATCTCAGAACTAAAACTTTTGTGGGACCAGTTTTAAAAGGCTTGGGAGTATGAATTCATAGAACTTCTGTAGTTATCTTCAACTCACTGAAGAAATGTTGAGAATAGAGTCAACAATAGAAGGCAAAGTGAAACAAGCAAAATCCTGATGATACTCTAAGTACTGAATCTAGCCATCCTATCCCTTGGAATTTTTCCATTTATGTGCACTAATAAATTGTATTTTGGCTTAAGCCAGATGGGTTGGTTTTCTTTCTATATAAATAAACTGACATAAATAAGAAATCATGTTTAAAGGAATCAGTTACAGGGAGGGAGAATGAGTTCCACCTTGGCTATGTGAAGCATCTTAGTAGGGTTGAGATATATAGTCGAAATTGAGTATATGGTTAGTGTCTTAGACTGTTTTCTGTTGCTATAGCAAAATACCTAAAGATGTAACTTTACAGGGAAAAGTTTCTTTAGTTCACATTTTGGAAGCTGAACATCCAAGATTTTGCAGTCCCATGTCTTCAGCTGTGGTGAGGGCCTCATGGCAGATGATACCACAAAGTCAGTCTCATTCTCTTTATAATAATTCACAATCACAGAAATTAACCAGAGTCCTGGGTCCTGCAAGAAGTATATTAATCCCTTCTAAGCATGCACGCCCAATGGCCTAATTACCTCCTACTAGGCCCTACCTATAAAGGTTTCCACCACTTCTCAACATTGTCACATCAGGGAGTAAACTATTAGTACCTGAAACTTTGGAGGACACACTTAACCCATACTCAAATCATGGCAGATAGAATATTAACCATGTCTTATATAGTCTTTGGTAAAGATTTTTAGAGGGAGTAAACTATTAGTACCTGAAACTTTGGAGGACACACTTAACCCATACTCAAATCATGGCAGATAGAATATTAACCATGCCTTATATAGTCTTTGGTAAAGATTTTTAGAGGGTATTGGAATGCATAGAAATAAATCTTTAAAAACTGATCGTATTAGTTGACTTTCCAGGAGAATCATCTAGACCCAAAGGATTTAAAGGAGGTTATTCTCCATTTTCAATTTCTTCAGTGATTATTGGTCTATTCAGAGTTTCTACTCCTAGAAACATTTACCATGAATGTCTGTTTTATTTCCAATACCTACTAGTTGTGGTAAAATGAATAAGGGCCCCCTTCCCAAAGATGTCTACATCCTGATTCCTGAACCGGTGAATGTTATTTGTCAAGAGAGACTTCTTTGCAGATATGATCAAGTTAAGTATTTTGAGATGTATGATTATCCTAGATTATCCAGGTGGCCCCAATATAATCTCCAGGGTCCTCATAAGAGAAAAGGCCGGGTTATGAGTGAAGCGAGACTGCAGCTGGCTACTCTGAGGATAGAGAAAGAAGCCAAAGCTAAGGACACAAGTGTCCTTTAGACTTCAGAAGATACAAGGAAACAGATCCTCCTCTAAAGCCTCCAGAAAGAGCATATCCTTGCCCAAACCTTCACTTTAGCCCTGAAATTGATTTTAGTCCTCTGGCCTCCAAATTTGTGTTTTATTAAGCTACCAAATTTTTCTTAATTTGTTACAGCAGCCATAGAAAACTAACACACCAGTGAAATGTGTGATGTATCAGTTTTAACAGCTTTATGAAATGTAATTCACAAACCATAAAATCCACCCATTTAAAGTACAAAATTCAGTGTTTCTTATTATCTTCACAAATATGCACAACCACCTCTGCAGTCAATTCTAGAACATCTTCATCACCACAAAATTACACCCCCAATACTTTGGTTAACTACTCCCTATTCCCCATGATTTATAACCCTAATCAATGTATTTTCTGTCCCTATGGATTTGCCTATTTTGGCCATTTTATATAAATAGAATCACATAATATCTGGCATTCTTTTGTGACTGGCTGGTTTCAGTTAGCATAATGTTTTCCAAGTTCATCCCTGTTGAATATTGATAATTTGTTCTCTTTCAGAGTTGAATATTATCCCACTATGTAGATGTGCCATATTCTGATCTTCCCTTAATTAGTTGATGTGCATTTACATTTTGTGTATTATGAACAATGTACCTATAAACAACAAAAACATTAGTATGTAATTTTTAGTGTGGAATTGCTGGATCATATGGTAACTGTCCAACTGTTTGAAGAACTTCCAGACTGTTTTCCAAAGTGGCTGCAGCATGTTGCATTCCTACCAGTGGTGGATGGGGGCTCTGGTTTCCCCATATCCTCTCCAACACTGTTATTATATGACTTTCCCATTCCAGCCACCCTTCACTGGTGCTCATTGTTTTTTCATGTAGATCTGAGTTATTTTCAGTATTTACTTGCTTGCGGCATGAAGAACTTCTTTTAGTATTTCTTCCAAGGTGAGTTTATAGCAACACATTCTCTGTGTTTTTGTTTATTTAGAAATGCTTTTGTTTCACCTGTTTTTGTTGGGCATGTGCTCTTGGTTGATAGTTCTCTTCTTTTTTCTTTTTTTCCCAAGACAATTACATTATCCTCTCAATTCATTCTCTGAAGAACAGAGCTATAAATCTTGGGTTCCCTTGTAAGTGATGAATCATTTTTCTCTTACTGCATTCAAGATTTTCTTCTTATCTTTGGCATTCAGCTTTATTTTTTATTATCAAATATCTATGGATCTCTTTGCATTTATCCCATTTGGAGTTAGTTGAGTTTCTTAGATGTGTAGATCAATGTTTTCAATAAATTTGGGAATTTGTTCAGCTACTGTATTTTTTATTTATTTATTTTTTTAATTTTTAATTTTTATTTTTTATTTTTCTCAAAAGTTGAATTTTAATACATAACCGAAAAAAACAAATTTTCAGAAGCTGTACACACTATTCACTGAAAACATTTGTTGAGGCAAATAGAAAAAAAAATTGTTACAATCATAATTTTTCTAACTTTGCACAAAATTATAGGCAGATTACATTCTTCATATTAAACATCTTTATATGTACTTTCAATGAACAGTATATATATATATATTTATATATATTTTTTATTTTTGAGTATTTTTTTTTGCTTTTATCTACTGAGAAATACTTGTTCATTCGTGTTCTTAATGGTGTCCCATATTTCTCTGAGGCTATGATCATTCCTTTCCTTTCTCCTTTCTTTCTGTTCTTTGGATTGTATCACTGTCAATATCCTTAATGTTGCTAATTCTTTTTCTGCCAGTTAACATCTACCATTGAGCCCCTTTGGTGGATTTTCATTTCAGTTATTATATTTTTCAAATCTAGGATTTACATTTGGTTCTTTTAAAATAATTTCTATCTCCTTGTTGATATATTATATTTAAGGTGTCAGTAACAACTTAGTTTAGGTTTGGTAATGTGGAACTTTAGCATAAATGATTCCATTTTGATTTTTAATCTGGTTTCTTATAGCGTAGTGTAATCATACTTTACTTTTGTAATCATGGCATCCTTTATTTGAAAATTCTATTTAAAATTATTTTTAATGGCTACTTTGAAAACTTTCTGTTAAATCTGACATCTGTTAAATCTGACATATGGTTGCTTTCACAGGCAGTTTCTGTTGCCCACTGTTTTTAAGTGTATGAGTCATTCTTCCCTGCTTCTTTGCATGATTCATCATTTTTTCGTTAGAAACTGGACATTTTAGATAATATATTGTAACAATTCTGGGTGCTGTTCTTCCGTGGTTTGTTTTTGTTACTTATTTGCTTGCTTGATTATTGATCAAATGAATTGTTTAGCATAATATAAAGTTTCTGATGTTGCTCTTCAGGAGGTGCAACTGCCACATGTGGGAATTACCTGGGAACACAGTGGATTTAGCAGCTCTTCCTGGTCATACTCAGCAGTTAAGTGCCATTTCATTGCTGAATAAAGCACTCTTTTACCTTTAACAATGCCTCAGAACATAGATTGGTTTTGGCAAACTGATCCAGTAAAACCTGAGCTTCTTTGAAATGATACTTCCTGAGGTCAGTGTTTGAGATTTGTTTTGACCCCAAGAAGGCTTATCTGCACTTTCTCATTTCCTCTTTCTTTATAGTAAACCATCCATCTTATAGTTCAGGATATGTCACTAATGAATTTATCAACTGCCTTTTATCACATCTCTGCTGTTTTTGAGAATGACTTTGGACTTGAAATTATCCAGGGTCAGTTGGGGAGAGATTTGGAGTTCTATGTTTTACAGCCGCCTTCTGCTTTTAGACAAAATCACTGAGCCACAGATCTGGCCCTGGGGCAGGGACAATGACAAGTTCTTTTTCACTGGTACACCCACTTTAGGAGCTAAGCATCTTTGCTATGTGTGTATGAGAAGGGGGACAGCAGCCCCAGTCCTCTGCAGCTTGGCTCTCCTGGTATGGTACCCCTGCCTCCTAGGCAAGTCAATCCCAGTATTCTTACTGATACGAAGGTAGAACTTTCATTTCATAAGTGGATACTGGACAGAAGAAGGGAGGCTTAATCTCTCAACCAGATTTCAGAAAACAACAGATTTTTCATCTTCAAGGTGGGTGCTAATTTCTAGCACCAGAGTTGAAGCAGGAATACACAAGACTGATCTATAAAATGGGTTAGTACCCTGGTGACTTGTTATTTGTGGGATTCATGGGCGATGGGAACTAAACTTTCTGCTATTGAAGGACAAAATTACAACACATTTAACAATCTCAGTTTGCTTTATATGTAAGTCTAGAAGTGGGCAACATTTCATTCCATAAAATAGACTGTAAGTTTTCTAAAGGGCTAAGCAGAAGAGGTTAAAAACTGAAGAAAGCAGAAACAAAGAACAAAAAGTAGATTAGTCATTTCAAAGTTGTTTTCCTTATAAGTGGGGACAGAGAGACAGAACAATAGGAAAATAAGTGTTTGGTTAACAGTTGTTATGGATCAAAATGGAGGGAACTTTACTATCATGCTGATTAAAACTAGCCTGTTTGGGAAAATTAACTATTACTTTCTCTCCTGATTTCTCAGAAGGTCAGATAACAATTTAGTTTAGCTTCAGTAATGTGAAACTTTAATGTGAGTGATTCCATTTTGATTTTTAATTTGGTCTATTAGAGCCTAGTGCAGGAGCTTGTTCCAAAACAATGTCCTCCTATAATTTTTTTTTTGACATTGCTAGTCTGCATAAACTTATTGTTATATTGAAGCTCCTTGCTAAAATGGCCAAGATGGTTCCATCCTCCTCCCCCAATAAGTGCCTCTTTTAATATTTCCTCAGAGGTCACTTTATATCCCAGAGTACTTAGTAAGAAAGCCTTAGTTATAAAAGGCTGCTCGGTTCTCTCATTTTTCCAACTTCCCTCCTGCTTGTTACCAGAAGCTTCATATCATAAGCTGGAAGTCTGGTTGATATGCATAACTCATTGCCTATTTTATAGTGTTCTCCAGTCTTTTTTTAAAATATATTTTTTTTTAGTTGTAAATGGGCACAATACCTTTATTTTTATGTGGTGCTGAGGATCAAACACAGTGCCTCATGCATGCAAGGCAAGTGATCCACCACTGAGCTACAATCCCAATCCTCTCCATATGGATTCTGACTGTTTACAGTGAATTCCCTTGTCTCACTAGCTTGTCTCACTAAGAGGGAATGTCAGTGCCTGGAGCTCTTGTCTGTACTCTCATTCGATTTCCATTGAGGAGAATGGTAGCAGCACTTGATTGGGAAGGCAGTGAGACATTGCAGGCTACCTTTGACACTAACTCTTAATTAGCCAAGGTCAGCTGAGTCAAATTATAAGGTAAATCCTGGGTTGGGTAGATAGAGTCATTTAATGCAATTTTGTCCACATGCCTCTGCAAATTGTTTACAGATTTCATCTTTCCTTTGGCTGATGACATTTTTTTATTGTACTCTGACAGACCACTGATGACTACTGCTAGTTTCCAAGGCTGTCGAAACTTTGCATCTCTCATTAGGTTTTCATGAATGTTTCTGTAGTAGGGGAAGGAGATGGAGAAAAAGTGAGAGATTGCTAACTTTCTACTCATAACTACAAAGTGTGGATTTGGGTACTGTTTTATGGGAAAGTAAGTATTGTTCCCCCAAGTTTCTCAGGAGACTTTCGGTTAAATCATGTGACTAATTGTGGCCCATGGGCTATATATAAAAATGGCATGTCGCTTTTTTCTTTTTGTAGAATAAGTTTTGTTTGTGTATATACGTAAGATATACAACGTGATGCTACTTCTGAGATGAAGCTGTGAATCCATTTGAACTCCTCAGCTCTCTGTTGACCAAGAAGGCCATGGGTAATCTTCATTATCCTAGATCCCTGGAGGTGAGACCTTGTTGACCCAGTTATGGGAGCTACCTGACAAGTAGTGTGAGTCACATTAAACATTTTTTTGATATAAGCTGGTGAGACTATGGGTATCCCTTCTGTATTTGAAGGGATCCTAGAAGCCAATCCAGACTTACTGCATCTTCCTATCCTGACTGAGAGATATTCTTTCCATATACCTAAACTCTCATGTTCCACCAAGATGTTGATGCAGAATAAACATTTGTATAGATGGCTGCTGGCCTTGCATTCAAATTAAATAGCTCTATATTTTTTAGTGGAAAAAAGTGGATAGGGATGGTAGACATGTTTTTCTTAATAGGATGAAATAATGGTTTTTGAATGTGCTCCCTACTGTGTACCAGCATTGCTTTTAAACCAGAATAACAGTGAGGTGAGTGTGTTTAATAGTGTTTATACTCCTAGCGTAGGAGGGAGTTTGGGTCTAAAATGATAGGACTCTTCTATTTGAAATATTGGAGTGAGAGACTCTCTTTGCTTTAGTGTCCTGTGGTCACAGCTTATTGACATCTCCCTATTATGTCTCAGTCAATGTGTGATGAAAGATTGGATGGATAATCACAGGTATTAACCAGGGTTTTTTCTTCTCCCTCCATTTCTTTTTTCATTTTCCATTTGTGGTTTCTGCTGCTTATTGGCACTTCCACCAGAAGATTGGAAGAAGAAAAAAGAGGAAATGAAACTCTTCTCCTCCATATTAACACCTCTGAGTTTTAAAGTGTAATTCAGAGTGGTGGTTTTCATCTCTTTATGAGTTTCAAGTGTGTGTGTGTGTATGTGTGTGTGTATGAGAGAGAGAGAGAGAGAGAGAGAGAGAGAGAGAGAGAGAGAGAGAGATGGGGGGTGGAGAGAGAAAGAGGGAATTAAACAGATTTTTTTAGATTCTGGGAATTTAAGGCAATGATTGTTTGCCTTTGAGCTTTAAAGTCAACTTTAAATTTATTAGGTACCTGACTTTTTTAATAAAAGACATTCTATTCAGTAAGTGGTTTAAATTATGGAAGCATAGTAACTTCTCAAGCAATTACTTCAATACTTGGGATCTGTATTTGAAGGGATCCTAGAAGCCAATCCAGGATTTGCAGTATGGACAACATGTCTCTACCATGTCATGAGTCATCTTATCTAGTAAGAGGTATTTTCTGAGGTGGAATAGGAGTGTGGATTCTATGTAATAGAGATGCATGTAAAATTCTATTTTTTAATCTAAAAAAACCCTATGGGGAAAGTTGGAGAAAGCTCTGCTTGGCAGTTAAAAGGTGTAAAATGAACTTAAAAGGATGAATCTCAATGACATAATTCTGACTGAAACAAGAATATGCACATTGTGGCCTGGCACGGTACATGCTTGTCATCCCAGTGATCGAGGAGGGGAGGCAGGAGGATCGCAAGTTTGAGGCCAGCCTCAGCAACTTATCAAGGCCCTGAGCAACTTAGTGAGAATCCTGTCTCAAAATCAAAAATGAAAAAAGAGTTGGGATGTAGTTCAGTGGTAAAGCACCCCTGGATTCAATCTCTAGTACCCCTTAATATATGTGTGTGTGTGTGTGTGTATACACATTAACATACATACATACACAATCACATACATACACACACACTTGTGGCTCCATTTATAAATGATTTTAAAAATAAAATTAAATAATTTATTGTTTGGGGATGGATGGTTGGTAAAACTATAACGACAAACACATGGAAACGAACACGCATATGGAAGCCTCTAAAACGCTTTTAGTTTTGTATTTCTAAAGTTGAGTGGCAGATACACAGATATTTATTTATATTCCAGTTCTTAAACTGTATGTGCTTGCTACACTCTTTGGGAACTATCCTGTGTATTTTGCACATAATTCAGTGAGTTCCATAGGAATTGAGGATATGATATGGCTCACTCAAAAAAAAGTTAGTTTCTCTTTATAGGATAAGATTAGAAGTTTGAAGCTGAGGAAATCAAGGGTATTGCTACATCTAGGACCAACCAGACCCTGTTTTAGAGTGTCTTTTCCCTGTTGATCAAGTAGGCCATGGTTTAGTCTCCATGATCCTGGGTCCCTGGAGCAGAGCCCTTGATGACCTCCTGTGCACCCCACTTTAAGAGTGAGACAGACAAGCTGGAGTGTGTTGAGGAGACAAGGATGAGACCAGTGATGATTCTTGAAATTATCATCCATGTGAGACAACTGAATGACGAGAAGATTGAAAGGATAGATATGGGAGAAGAAAACAATCTGCTAGGGTTTCTGTCTTCTATTTGAAGGGTACTCACTAGTTAGGGGTTAGATTCACACTCTCCACTGCAAAGCATAGAACCAAAATCAGTCAGTGGATGCTGCAGAGAAATAGATTTTGTTTTAATAGAACCAAGAACATCTTAAGATTTGTTAAATGAATTCTCTTGAGCAGCAATGAGTTTTTCATTGGTAGAGGTGCTCTTGCACAGGTTAGATGATCTCCTGGTGGGGTGTTATCTGGAAGTGGCCCTAAAAGTCCCACTGGACTCTGAAATTCTCAGAACTTTCCAGAAGTCTTTAGTCAACCTGAAATTTCTATTCAGTATTTCTGACTTGAGTATCGGCATAGTGACTAACAGAGTCCAGAACTAAATCCCTGGGTTGAATCCTGGTCTTGCTAATTACCACCTGAGCACCATGGAACAAGTTACCTAGCTTTCGGGTAATCTTGTGGAATGGTTTGGTATCTACTTGACCGAGTTGTTATAAAACTCAATACCACATAGCAAGCACCACTAAGTGAAAAATAACACAATTATTTCTAAACCTCAGCTGTTCAGTGTATTTTGAATTAATTGTATTTTTGCTCAATTTTAAATGAAAAACCCCTTTCTCTCTCTTCCAACAAGTAAATATGTTGAATTATCTTCTTACTTTCAAGAGAATTAGAGTTTTTTGTTTTTGTTTTTAATTGTACGGGCTTTAAATTTTAGCAATCTAATAAGTGTAGAATTTTTAACTAAAAATCTCTTAACTTGACTGAAGTTGATTTGGAATAGCTTTATTACGTAAACACAAAACTGCAGGACCGCGCCCCCCCCAATGAAAAACCCTTGAAAGGATAATCCGACTTCTTTCTTACTCCTACAATTAGGTTCACTGTTGAGTTACCTTGTCCTCCAGGGTTTGCTGGGAAGTCTATCCCATGGTTGAATGCTTCATGGCTCAGTAGATTGTCTGTTAAGAGTTAGTGATATGAGCCACAGAGTACGTCACTTTTTGTTTATATGCAGCAGTGGAAGAGACAAATTTATTTATCTCAATTAAAATGTTAGGCTGAGTGCATCAGTGTACACTTGTAGTCTCAGCTAATTGAAATGCTGAAGCAGGTAGATCATTTGAATTCAGGAGCTCAAGGCCTGCCCAGGCTGCACAACAAAACCCTATCTCAAAAAGAAAAAAAAAAAAAAAACCAAACAAAACAAAACAAAACTGTTTACATGGGAATTTAAATTCTAGACATACCACTTCTTGCTTTGCATGTGTCCAAACCTAGTCTCAGCAACTTAGGGAGACCTTGTCTCAAAAAATATAAAAGGGCTTGGGGTAAGAAAAAGACAATTATTAAATCTACATTTGTAATGAGAGAAAGGAAGAAAAACAAAGAAAGAAAAGGAGGGCAGGTTCAAGGAAGGCTTTCTTCCCGGACCTGATTTATACAGACACATGTCCTGCTAATGATGGGCAGGGGAAGGGTGAAAGAGACAGGGAATGCAAGTCCATGGGGAGCAGGTATATATGGGCAGTGGTGAGACTTGAACCTCATGTTATAACCTAAGATTCACATGAGTCTTGAGAAGTACATTACTTGTTCCAAACCTGGATCCATACCTGTTCTGTCACTTCTCATGAATGGTCTGAGCACTGTGCTACCTCTGTAGGACACAGCGAAATATATGGCAGAGAGGTCGTCAGCTCTGAGGGGCTCTAGATGAGTCAGGAGATAGCATCAGTCTGCTTATCAGGACTTTCTGGGTTTCGTATAACCTAGGGTATCAATCAGGATGGGCTACATAAGTACTACCATGACAAAGGACTCCCAAATCTTGAAGACTTACAATCTTGGAGGTTTATTTTTCCTTATACTACATGCATTCTCTGCCTACATTCTGTAGGGCCTGGAGGAGGAGGCTTTTGATGTTTTCCTGTCTTGTTGTGAGCTACCCTGAGTCAGAATCTTCTCCTTGCTTTAGTCGGGGAATGCTCTAGGACTCTAGTAGCTAAGAGTGATGAAAAATAATGTTTGTTTAATATTTTCAAACTATTAACCCCATTAACTATGTAATGAAGCCAAAATACTATGAGTATAAATATGAAATCTATTAGAAAAATTGACTAATGAGCTGAATGTTAGATTTGTGGTCTGTCTAACCTAACTAGTAGAGGGTACCACTCTTCAATCAGCTGGGAATGGCTGGAAATTGGGGGAAGGTTTTGAAGGAGAAAGGAGTTTCATTAATTTTTGCTAGCTTAGGACAGGATAATTTGGGGTGAGTTTTCCTCCTCCCTTATTTTTTTGGGGGGTCCAAATTTTCCTTAGAAAATACTTTGATAGTAAAAATAATTTAATGGCCCAAGAAAAGATAAAGTTACATTACAAGGTCTGAGTCTGGGATGTTTGCTGATTCTAAAGCTCCATCCTATCCTGGATTGGGCCTGATCTGAGAATAAGGAATGTTGCTGAAGGATCTTAGGATGAGCTTCCTGTGTTTTTTGATGCTTCTTACTGGGTGGACAGAGTGGGGTATATGACTCAGGTTGCCAAGATGGTGTTAAGTGTCTCTGTTTGATGCAGAATGGTTTGATGGATGCTTATGAAAAAAAAATTTTTAAAAAATGTTTCTCAGCCTAAAAATGTTTCCAGTTTCCTTTTTTTTTCCCATGGGAATTTATTGAAAATAAGTAAGTCAAATGTTTTTCTCATTAACTAAAGGACTTAATCATGTAGCAGGACAAAGGAAAGAAAGAAAGGATTCTCAATTCCTAAGGATGGGCAATTTCCTTGAAGGGGTAGATTATTCAGTGAGGCTGCTTGTTTGGCCTGAGTTTTCTTGAAGGTTATTTTTCTTCTCACTTTGTGTGTTTCTGAGCATTGTTCTTAGCCTAATTACTCTTGCTAGATTTCCTATTCTGAATACAGGACCACCTAGAGGGCTTGTGGGGCCTTAGGAGAATGCCCTTTGCTTCTCAATTCCATTTTATTTATTTATTTATCCACCCATCCATCCATTCATTCATTCATTCATTCTACTTAGGTATGCATGATAGCAAAATGCATTTTGATTCATTGTACACAGATGGAACACAACTTTTCATTTCTCTGGTTGTATGTGATGTAGAATCACAACATACATGCAGTCATACATAAAGCTACAGGCAAATTCTCTGTCAAGAAAAAAAATGAAACCATATCAGGAAGCCTGTGTACAATGTAGGTCAATCCAGCTAATCCCTAGGTCATATAGATTTATGGTCTCTCCCCCCGCCCCCGCCCTTTGGACTCTTGCTGTTGAAAACTCTTAAAATAAAATTTAGTTATTTCTTACCTATTTTATTTACTTATTTATTTTGGTAAAGAGAATTTACTTTTTCAGTGGCAAATAAGAATCTAGAAGTACTTCAGAATCGTGCTTCTAGCTGGGTGCAGTGGCATGTACTTGTAGTCATCCCAGTTGCTTGGAATGCTGAGACAGGGGAATCACTTAAGTCCAAGAGTTCAAGACCAGACTGGGCAACATAATAAGACTCTGTCTCAAAAAATAATATATATATATAAAAAGTAAAATAGCATCACACTGGTGCTACATTCCTAAATGTATATCATATATTAATATTTTAGTAAGTGCTTGGAATAATTTTTAAGGATGATGGGGAACACAGGAAGATGTTAAAATCTAGTAACCTGGTCTTGGGTTGCTTATAAGCTGGTTAGAAAGAAAAGACTCACGCTTGGGAACAGAGCTCTCTGGGAAACTATGTGTTTTAGCTAGCTTTTTCACTACTGTGACAAAAAGACCCACCAGAACAATTGTAGAGGAGGAAAAGTTTATTTGGGGTGCACAGCTTCAGAGGTTTCAATCCATAGATAGCTGGCTCCATTCCTCGGGGGTGGAGGTGAGACAGGACATCATGGCAGAAGAGTGGCAGAGGAAACCAGCCCACATGATGATCAGCAAGCAGAGAGAGACTCTGCTCTCCAGATACAAAATTAATACCCCACAGCCATGGCTCCAGTGAACCACTTCCTCCAGCCACACCCCACCTGCCTCCAGTTACCACTGATCCCATCAGGGATTGATTCACTGATTAGGTTAAGGCTATAATCCAATCATTTCTCCTCCAAACCTTGCATTGTCTCACACGTGAGCTTTTGGGGGACACCACATCTGAACCATAACACTACGACAAGTGCCAGATGAGAAGAGAACGAGGCCATGAGAGTTTATCCAAGTTTCGGTCCCTGCACACAGCATGATCTGAGAAGCCTTTTTAGAAGAAATGGAATTGGAGTTGGGGTCTGAAGTCTAATGAGCAGAGTGGACAGTGGGAAGAAAGCACATTTTCAGGGAGGGGAGAAGCAGAGGCATTGAGATGAAAACCCACCGTGCAGACCCTTGGGAGGCAGGGTGCTGGTAGGACTAATGTGCTTGGAGAAGCACCCTCTTGCCCTTACCACCAACCCCATTAATTCTGCAGGAGTCATTGAGTTGAAGTAGAGAAAAGCCTCAGTTTCTTACCTTTTTGATCTTCAGTTTCTTTATGTGTAAAATGGGTTTAATCCTATCTACCAGCTTTAGGCGAAATGGATCCCATGACACAGGTGCTAAAAGGAAGATGTTAGGCAGGTTTTCTTACACATCAGTGTTCCTCCTCACTCAGTTCCCTGAGTTCATCTTAATTCCAATGAAGTCACATTATCAAGACCCCCCCCTTACTCCTTTATGGCTAATATAAATGTATTATTGCATTTTTCTAGACCACTTTCTAGTAATCTTCTGGTTTAAGAAAATTTTCTTGGAAGAAAGCATATTTCTATGCAAAGAAGCCCGATGTCACGTTTGAGAGCTTTCAATAGTTCATCACTAAGTAATTTAGGATTGTAAGAGCAGAACAAGCCAGAAGGGAGTGCTTGGAGATAAGAAAGTAGGCTTTCTTTTTGTAGTTGTACCCACACCTTCCATGAAATAAACTTCACTTTAAATGATAGACAAAATGAATGACATTGCTCCAAGATGATGAAAAACTGGTAGCCTCTGCATGTGGTCCATACAGGTAGGTGACTAAGGTCTAAGAAGATGGAGCTCTGCCCTGTCTGATTCCCCTGCTGTGTTCCAGTGTTTACGCCAGCTTGACTTATTTTGATGGGGTCGTTTACATCGTTTGCTTCTTGTCCTTGTGACTCACTGTTTCTGCTGTAGAGCCAACTCCCTGCTGGGGGAAAAGGGAGAAGTTCCTTGCCAAACCATATGGAGCAGAGAACAGCAGATTGACGTAGTTTTGGTGGAAGCTGAAGACACACAAACTGAAGTTCCCAGAGCATAACCTTGGAAAACTTTTCAAGATAGCATCGTCATAGAGGTGCTCAGTTTTCAGGATCTATACTGAAACCTTAAGATTACCAAGTTTGTTTATGGAAAGTGAGCAAGAGAGGATAAATGATACAAGGTATGCAGTTTTGCTGCCTCTGTGTTACCAGGTTGGAGAAGCTGGAAGAAAGAAGGCTTCCCTTTGATTTTCTGTAATTCTGCCTGGGCTAGAGAGTAGGATGATGTTCATGTATGGATGGAGGATTTTGGGGCTTCAATTTAATAAACTTGAGATTCTGCGGTTCTGTGCTAGGCTGAGTGTTCAACTAGGGTAATTTAAAGAGTGTGGATAAACCAAGGAAATTGGAAAGCTAGACATGCATGTATTTCCAAGTAGGGCTGGAGGAGGTCCCTCCTGGAACCTAACATTGACAATTTGTAGATTTTGTTGACTAATGGTGGCCTTGACACAAGAGTGTAACCAGGTTATGCTGAGAACTGGTATGGAAGAATCTAACTTTGCTCTCTAACTTATCCATCATAAAATCATTGAGTAACTACTACGTACCAGGCATGTGCTAGATGTGGGGATAGGAAGATGAAGTACACAGTGCTGTGGGAATTACAATTTATTGGAGAGAATTGTGTGTAAACAGTCATAGAACAATGTGATGTGTTGGTAGCAAAGAGAAGGAAGCATTTGAATCTGCTGAGGGGTGGAGGGGTAGGTCAGCAAGCCCTGTCGAATAGATCTGCTAGAAGGAGTAGAGAAAGCAGACACTGTAAGAAGACACTAAAAGCATGACCTTAAGTGGATGGGTTCAGGAGGAAATGACAAAGCTGTGCTATAAACTGTTATGTTATAAAATGCTTATTAATTCTTAAAATCTTTGAAAAGACTTTCGAATTCTTTTTAACTAACCCAAACTAAAACAAAGCGGGAAGATCAGCACATTATCATCAATTAAAGCTTCAAATCCATTGAGAGGTAGAGAAGAATGACAAAGCAGCAATAGACTTTGAGTTAGAACACAAGCAAGGAAGAGTACATCCACCAGGGAGTCCTAGAAAGAAACATGGCATGCTCAGAAGAGTTGGACTGATCTGTGGAGGGACTGCATCAGGGCCATGCTAAGTGACCAGCAGAGGATGATCACTCAGTGAGAGTAGCAACTGCAGGAAGCCATTAGTACACCTGGGCTTGAAAAGGCAAGAGGAGGAAATGGTGTTATTACAGCCCAGAGAGCTGGAGCCATAAAGGAGAGAAATAGTTGGCTAGGAACTGTGGGTGTGAAGGAACTCAACTTCAGTAAGGACTATGGAAAGGCAGAAAGTGAGAAAGGAATGAAAAATCTCAACTCAGCTTCCTGAATTCTCTGACATTGGCCAAATCAATGGAAGCCAGAAGACAAGGGAGCCCAAATTCAGTAGACATAAATCCTCAGGTTGCTTCCTATGCCTCAATACCAATTTATATAATGATATATAGGGAAAAAAAGTTGTCCCCAATGATGGCTTCAATGGGTTCCTTTCTTCCCAAACAGAACCAAGGCAGACTATATTCTGGACTGTCAACAACAAATTTAAAAGGATTATATCAGAGAAAATATGTTTTCCAACCACAGAAAATTAAATTAGAAATCATTAAAGGAAAGAAATTTGAAGATCCCCAAATTTAGAAATTAAAGAGCATACTTTCTAATAACTTATCAGTCAAAAAGAAAGTAAAATAATGGATTAGAAATATTTTGAATTGAGTGAAAACAAAAATACAGCCCATCAAAATCTATGGGATATAGCCAAAGTGATACTTAGATGAACTCTAAAAAAAATCTAAAAAATAAGGAAAAATGTACACAATTTAAAAATAGCAAAGCAAATAATTTGGACCAATTCTTTACCAAAGAGAAACATCAGTGACAAACAAATGCTTCAAAGGATTTTCAACACCATTAGTCATTAAGAAAATGCAAATTAAATCTGCAAAGATATGCTACTGTAAGAATGGTGTGTGGCTGGGTGTGGTGGTGCAAACCTGTAATGCCAGCACTGAGGGAGGCTGAGATAGGAGAATTGCAAGTTCAAAGCCAGCCTCAGCAACGGTGAGGCACTAAGCAACTCAGTGAGACCCTGTCTCTACATAAAACACAAAATAGGGCTGGGGATGTGGCTCAGTGGTTGAGTGTCCCTGAGTTCAATCTCCAGTACCCCAAAAATAAAAAAAGAATGGTGAGAGAGAGAGAGAGAGAGAACGTAAGTAAACTGACAATACCAAGAAATACTAATGTCAAATAAGCACTTGAAAAGATTTTTAATATCATTAGTTATTAGAAAATGCAAATTAAATGACATACCACTTTATTCCTATAAATCTGTCAATCAATCAATCTGACAAAACCAAGCACTGGCAAGGATGCATAGCAGCTAGATCTCTCATGTATTGTTGGTGAAAAAGCACAATGGTAAGCTACAGTAGAAAACAATTTGCAGTTTCTTATGAAGTTAAACATGTACTTATCATATGACTTAGGAATTTCACTCCTAGGTATTTGCCTAAGAAAAATGAAAACAGATGTCCACACAAAAATTCGTCCATGAATATTTATGTCAGATTTATTCATAATTATTATGAACTAACCCAATTGTCCTCTGAGTGGTGAATGTATAAACAAATATTTCATGTGATAGAATATTCAGCAATTAAAAAGAACAAATATGTGCAGGCATAAATGACTTGAAATCTTTCGTGTGTACCCTGAAGGAGATCCTTATCTCCCTGGCCTGCAGGGCTAGGACTGCAGAAAATTAATGCAATGTCATCCTATGGCTGACTAAATGACAATACAAGTTGCATCTCAGCATTACAGGTCCTACTGTCGATTGAGAAATAATGAGATCCCATAAGTTGGAATAGGGATGTGTATGAAGGCTCTGATGAAATCGAGGACATTGAACCCCTAAATTCTGATGTCTTTTTTCCCAGTGGAAATAGCCTCCCTACTGCTAGAGGTCACAGGCTTCCTATCCCCAGTTGAAACAGACTGCCCACCCCAGTGGAAGTAAACAGCCCACTACTACCAGTGGTGGCATCCCCATCCTGGTGAAAGTGGCCTTTCTGCCTTCATATGAAGGGATTAACTCTAATGAAACTCATGACCTCCCCCAAGGCAGTTACCAAGTAAGGCAATCTACTTCTCCTCATACATCATTGCTTCTAACTCCACAATGACTCAAATCCCACCAGACCCCTACAGGTGAGGTCCAAAATAGGACACATAAGAAGTTACAGTATGCTCTAAAAGAACTACTTACATTTTCTTAATTTATACAGACAGAAACCTGGGGAACATGTGTGGGAAAGGATATTGAGGATATGGGGTAATGTGGAGGGAACACAAAGGATATTGGGGGTATGGGATAATGGTAGAAGAGACGTACAGTTGAATTGGGTTAAATTTATTGAAAATGGGCTCACTAAACAGAAATTCTGCATTTAATGCTATAGTTCAGGGAGTTTGAAAGGACTCCAGCAGTTGGTTTAGTTGACTGACTAAAATATAAAGCCAAACATAGACCATAGTGAGCGAACTAGAAAGGCTGGACTTGGCTTTAGTTTAATGTAGAGGAAGCAATTCAAAGGCTTTGGAAGTTTGTAATGTTAGACTGGGTTTATGATTTAATATCTACTTACCCCTACTGGAGGGGACAGAAGACATATCTTTTACCAGTGCTGAAAAATACATTTGTGAGGCGAGTCCCAACATTCTTGAAGAGCTCTGTGTTTGCTCTTCTCTGTAGACCAGACTTTACAATGGGAACTGTGGTCACTAAATTAGAAAACTTAAATGTAATTTAAGTAATTGGCTCCTGGAGTGGCAGGGGAAAAGTGTCACTCAACCACCAAAGATAAGGTTGGTGTGGTTACCATAATGGACAGCAGAGTCAAAGCAGCAATTGTAATAATCCCACTCACAAAGACCTGTGGTGTTGGCTCATTCGTCATGGTATCGCTAGAAGTGAAATAGATGAGCATGCTATTCAATGTTTCTTTTCTTTGGGTAGTTTTGATTTTCATTTCTCTGATTGCTGGAGATGTTGAACATTTTTTCATATGTCTGTTGATTGATTGTATATCTTCATCTGTGAAGTTTGTGTTCAGCTCTTTGGCCCATTTATTGATTGGGTTGTTAGGTTTTTTGGTGATAAGTTTTTAGAGTTCTTTATATACCCTGGAGATGAGTGCTCTATCGGATGTGTGTGTGTGGCAAAGATTTGTTCCCAGAATGTCGGCTCTCTGTTCACTCACGCCAGTCAGAATGGCAATTATTAAGAATACAAACAACAATAAGTGTTGACAAGGTTGTGGGGAAAAAGGCACGCTCATACATTGCTGGTGGAACTGCAAATCGGTGCAACCAATCTGGAAAGCAGTATGGAGATTCCTTAGAAAACTTGGAGTGGAACCACCATTTGAGCCTGCTATCCCTCTCCTGGGTCTATACCCAGAAGACTTAAAAACAGCATAGTACAATGATGCAGCCACTTCAATGTTTATAGCAGCTCAATTCACAATAGCTAAACTGTGGAACCAACCTAGATGCCCTTCAATAGATGAATGGATAAAGAAGCTGTGGTATATATACACAATGGAATATTACTCAGCAATAAAAGAGAATAAAATTATGGCATTTGCAGGTAAATGGATGGAGTTGGAGAATATCATGCTAAGTGAAGTAAGCCAATCTCAGAAAACCAAATACTGAATGTACTTGTCAATAAGTGGATGCTGATCCATAATGTGGGGAAGGACATGGGAACAATGGAGGAACTCTGTTCACAGGGGTTTAAGGGGGGGAGGGGGCATGGGGACAGTAAAGGTGGTGGAATATGATGTTCATCATAGCCCTAACTTTATGTATGACTGCATGTATGTTGTGATTCTATATCACTTACAACCAGAGAAATGAAATGTTATCCTCTAAAAAAAATAATAATAATAAAATTTTAAAATTTGGAAAATAAATAAGTGTTTCTTTTCTTTTTTGGCAGGGGGTATCAGGGATTGAACTCAGGGACACTCAACCACTGAGCTATATCCCCAGCCCTATTTTCTATTTTATTTAGAGACAGGGTCTCACTGAGTTGCTTAGCACCTTGCTATTATTGAGACGTGCTTTGAACTTGCGATCCTGGTGCCTCAGCCTTCTGAGCCGCTGGGATTACAAGTGTGTGCCACCATGCCTGGCTCTATTAAATGTTTCTTGATCTGTATAAATAGAAGCATTTTAGATCAAATGAACAGAAGTCTAATATGAATCACAAAAACACAATTATGGCCCTTCAGTCTATTCCAGAATTGAGCCAGTTAACAGACCCAGAGCACCTTCAAATGGAGGGGAGGGTGGATCCTCTTGGGAAAGAACCTTGGTATAGTGACAAATATTTATGCTGCTAATATTTCTCCCAGACTTTCCAAAGGGATGATCTTTCAACAGGGTACTGTTGTACTGGGTAAAAGCAAATACTTAAAACTTCTGGAACTACTGAGCATTGACTCTGAGCTGACACTAGACACCTAAAATGTTCACAAGTCAGAGGGGATTCTAGAGGTTAGGTGATCAGTGGAATTTTAGGGGAGGACTGTCTTATGGTGGGCCCAGTGGGTTCCTGAACTCGACCTGTGGTGATTTCTCCAATTTTGGAATGAAAATAGGAAGAGACATACTTAGCAGCTGATGGAATCTCTATATTGGTTCCCTGAACTGTGGAGTAAGGGCCACTGTGGTATGGTGGAAAATGCCAATGGGGTGGACACTAGAACTGCTTCTAGTTAGGAGACTAGTGATACTGCATTCTTGTGGATATTGTTGAGATTAGCCATATCATCAAGGACTTGAAAGATACAGGAGTGGTAATTCCTTATACCTCCCCAGTTGCCTTACCTATTTGGTTTATGTAGAAAACATAGATCTTGAAGAATGACAGTGAGTCTAACTGGGTGATGACCTCAATTGCAGCTGCTTATTGCTTAAGAAAATTAAAACATCCCTTAGTGCCTGTTATGAAACTATTAATATGGCAAATGTTTTTCATTCAGACACATCCATAAAAACCATCAGAGGCACTGTGCCTGTCAAGACCAACAATACACCTTCCCTTTTCTGTCTCAGAGTATATAAATTCTCCTGTCCTATATCATAATTTGATTCACAGGGATTTAGATTATCTTTCCCTTCCATGATATATCACATTGATCCATTACATGGATGACATTATGCTGATTGTTTTAATGAGAAAGAAGTAACAACTACTCTAGACTTGTTAAAATATTCATATGTCAGCTGGGCGCGGTGGCTCAAACCTGTAATCCCAGCACTTAGGGAGGCTGAGACAGGAGAATCGCAAGTTCAAAGCGATTCAATTGCGAGTTCAAACAGGGAGGCGCTAAGCAACTCAGTGAGACCCTGTCTCTACATAAAACACAAAATAGGGCTGGGGATGTGGCTCAGTGGTCAAGTACCTCTAAGTTCAATCCCCAGTACCAAAAAAAAAAAAAAAAATTCATATGTCAGAGGATAGGAGATAAATCAGATAAGAATGGAAGGACTTTCTAAATGAAATGAATTTCTAGGGATCTAGTGATATGGGGTCTGTCAAAATATCCTTTCTAAGGTGAAGGAGTAGCTATTTCATCTGGTGCTTCCTTCAGCCAAATAGAGACACAATGCCTAGTGGGTCTCTTGGGATTTTTGGATGTAACATATTCCTTATTCGAATGTGTTATTTCATTGTATTTACCAAGTGACCTGAAAATTTTCTAGTTTTGAGTATAGCCCATAATAAGAGAAGATTCTTTAACAGGACAAAGCTATTGTGCAAGCTCCTCTGGCTCTTTGATTACCTGATCCAACAGATCTAATGGTGCTTGAAGTATCAGCTGGAGGGATGGATGCTTTGGCAATTCTCATAGGTGAATCACAGAACCTTAGGATATTGGAACAAAGACTTGCCATCTTCTGCTTATCACTCTTGTTATTTTGAGAAAACCTCTTGGCCTGCTATAGGACCTTAGGAGAATAATGCTTAACTGGGGCCACCAAGTTAACATGAAATCTAAGCTGTCCATCTTGAATTGGGTGTGATCTAACTCAGCAGTCCATAAAATTTAGTATGTACAACAACAATGGTGTATATATAATTGGACCCAAGCAGGCCCTGAAGCCATAAGTAAGTTACATGAAGAAATGGCTCAAATGCCAAAGGTGTCCATTCCTGCTGAACTACCTTATTTGTCCTAGATTTTCTCATTGCCTCATGAGGAGTTCCCTGTGATCAATTTTCATAGGTAGAGAAGACTTGACCAAGTTTACAGATGGTTTCTGCATTATTTGAGAGTGGGTAGCTACAGCATGATAGCTCCTTTCTGAAAATTCCTGAAGGACAGTGGTGAAGTAAAATTCTCCCAGTGGGCAGAACTTTCTGAGAAGTGACTTGGTTATTCACTTTGCTTGGAAGGAAACATAGCCAGACGTGGTTGTATACTGATTCATGGGCTGAGGCCACTGGTTTGGATGGGTGGTCAGCAATCTGGCAGGAACATGATAGAAAAATCATTGACAAGAATTGAGGAAGAGGTATATGGATAGACCTTTATGAATAAGAAAAAAGTGTGAAGATGTTTGTGTTACATGCAAGGGAATTGGATTTTAATAATCAAGTGGATAAAATGACCTGGTTTGTGGATACTGGTCAGCCTTTTTATTTTTTCACTCTTGTTATTGCCTAGTGGACTCATCACTAATATGGCCATAGTGGTATGTAGAATTTATGCATGGCCTCAGGAACATGGCCTTCTACTCAGCAAGTCCAACCAGGCTACTGCCATTGTTGAATTTCCAATCTACTAGCAGTTAGACAGACATTGATCTCCCAATATGGCACCATTCTCCAGTGTGATTAGCCAGCCATCTGGTGGCAGGTTGATTACATTGGACCTCTTCTATCTTGAAGAGACAGCATTTAGTTCTTACTGTGAAAGACAGGTATTCTGATTATGGATTTGTCTTTCCTGCAAGCAATGCTTCTGCCAGAAATACCATTCATGGATGTAGAGAATGCCTATTCATTGCCATGGTATTCCATATAGTATTCATTGCTATGGTAGTGCTTCTGATAAAGGACACACTTCACAGCAGAAGAGTGGCAATGGGGCCGTGCTTGTGGAATTACTTTGTCTTATCATGTTCCCCACCATCCTAAATCAGATAGTTTAATAAAATGATGGAATGGCTTTTTGAAGATTCAGTTAAAGTGCCAGCTAGGTATACCTTGTGGAGCTAGAACAAGGTTCTCCAGAAGGATTCATATGTTCTGCGCTAGTGTCTAATATATGCTATTTCTCCATAGCTGGGAATCATGGGTCCAGGAATCTAGGTGTAGGAATGGGAGTGGACTTCATCCACAATTACTGTAGTGACTCACTAGTGGGTTTTTTCGTTCCTGTGTAGGAATAGGAAGAATAAAATAAAAGTGTAAAGATATAGGAATAGTCATTATTTCTCTGTTGGCTTATAGTTCCAAATGGAGGTTTTATGCTGATTCATGGGCTGAGGCCACTAGAAGACATAGCAATGATTCCATTGAACTAAAAGGTAAGACTGCTACCTGGCTAATTTGGAAACAACAGGCAAAGAAGAGAGTTAATATATAGATTGAGTAAAGTATATTATTCTTCCTAGCATACGTGGGCCTCATCCAATCTGTTGAAGCCCTGAACAGAACAAAGGACAGAATAGGAGAGCGTTTGCTATCTGCCTGTTTTTGAGCTGGAAGATCAGTTCTCTTATACCTTTGTGCTTGTATTTGAACCAGAATTGGCACCCTCTGATCTTCTGGTTCGCATATCTTTGAACTCTGAAACTTATACCATTGGATGTATGTCTTGGTTTTTAGTCAATGGACTTGGATTGGAAGTAAATCATTGGCTCCCATGTTCTCTAGCTTTCTGAGTATAGACTGGGCTTTCTAGCCTCCATAATCACATAGACAAATTCTTTATAATAAATCTACATGTATATTTACATCTATATATTTATCTTCTGTTGGTTCTTTATCTCTAAAGAATTGTTCCTAATATATATTAGGCTAATATGAAGCAGGTTGCTGCTAAAACAAATACTTAAACATGTGGAAGGGGATCTGGAATTGGATAATGGGTAGAGGCCAGAAATGCTTTGAGGTGAACACTAGATATGGTTGTTAAGAGCAATTCTGATGACCTTTCAGATGGTTATGAACAACTTATTATTGGAAATTAGAAGAAAGATGATCTTTGTTATAGCCAAGAATGTGGCTTCATTGTTTGTATTCTAGCTATATATACTTAAAACTGATGAAATTGGACATTTAATTGAGGATATTTCCAAATAAAGTATTAAAGGACCAGTTGTGTTACTCCTGACGGCTGAAATATGAGGGAAAAAAATACAGATAAATTAGAGGAGGAGTCTATAAGAGAAAAAGAATCAGAGCTCAAGGATTTGAAAAATTTTTGGCCTATCTATAGTTTGTTAATTACGCCCTCTTCCTGCCCAGATCACTCCACCATGGCCCCTCCAGCCCATCTGCTTCTCACATTTTGGCCACCCCACTGAGCATCTCCTGGGCCTAGTTACATATTCAGGAAGGAGAGAGATAAGGGGAAGAAAACAGGAGAACAAAGGAAGCCTAGGACATATAAAAAAGACATAATGCTCTTCTTGGGATACCAGGATACCAGCTATGGCCCCCTTCTCCCTCCCAGGAGAAATCTATGCTACCCCTTTTTAAATAAACTCTGCTTTATATGTTTGCCTTGACATGCTTCTCTACTGTTATGCTTCAACATGTGAGGAAGCAGGACCAGTCACTGGTAACCAGGTATCAAAAGCACATGACTTGTCTGATTTCACAGGTTCACAACTGTTCGCAACTGAGAGAATTTTTTCTTCAGGATATATTGCACCTTGAATCTCACCCATACCTGATTTGATGGATATTAAGATGAGACTTTGTACTTTAAACCTCAGAATTGATGCAGGAATGAGTTAAGACTTTCAGGACCGTTAGGATGGAGTGAATGTAATTTGCATGCAATAAGGACATGAATTTTAGGGAATTAGGGGTAAAATGTTATGGGCTGAATGTTTATGGCCTCTTAAATTCCTTGTGTTGAAATCTTGACTCTGAATATGATGGTGCTTAGAAATAGGGCCTTTGTAATGTGATTAGTGTTAGATGAGGTCATAAGGATGAGGGTCTTTATAATGGGATTATTACGTTTATGTAAGAAGAAATTCTCTCTCTCCTCTCTCTCTCTCTCCCTACCCGTCATATGAGAACACAAAGAGAAGTTGGCCATCTGAAAACCAGGAAGAGAGCCCTCAGCAGAACTCAATGCTCACCCTTGAGCTCAGACTTCTAGTTTCCAGCACTGTGTGTGAGAAAATATAGTCCATTAAGTTAGCAGTTATATAGGTCCTCTATATCATCAACTGATTTTTCCATCTAATTGTCCTACCAGTTAATTGGAAAGGAATGTTGAGGTCTCTAAATATAATTACGTATTTGTTTATTTCTCCTTTTAGTTCTATAGGCTATGCTGTTTGTATTTTGAAGCTCTCTTGTGAGGTACATATACCTGAAGCATTGTTGTGTTCTCTTTATGGATTCAACTTTTTATTGTTATGTGATCTCAGTTGCTGTTAATATATAATACGACTTCTTTTTTAGTCTATCTTATATTGATATAGGCACTCCAGCTTTCTTAATTAGTAGAACAATTTTCTATCCTTTTTTTATTTATTTATGTCTTTATAGTTAAAGTGGGTTTATTAAGGACAACATGTAATTGGGTTTTACATTTTTATCCAGCCCTACAATTTAGCTTTTAACTGGAGTATTATCCCAATTATATTTGCTAATAAGTATTAATATGGTTGAGTTTAAGTAGACCATCTTGCTAAATATTTTCTACTTGTCTTATTGGTTCTTTGTCCTTCCTTTCCTCTTTTGTGCCTATCTCTGAATTGAATATTTTTTATTTCATTTTTTAAAAAATTGGCTTATTGATGATTACTCTGGGATTTAAAGATGTTAATCCTTAACTTATCATAGTTTACTTCCATTATTTCACATGTATACACTTTGCACATCCATCTATTTCCTCTCTTCCAAACTGTGTGTTACTCTTGTATTCTGTACTTCTGCATATATTAGTGAACAGCTCCATTATATATTGTTACTATTGTAGCTTTAGATGTGCAATTATATTTTAAAGAAATTCAAAATAAGAAAAATATCTTTCATATTTAGCCATGTTTTTCACCTTTTCTATGGTCTTTAATCTTTCACATAAATTCAGTTTCTACCTGGCATCATTTTCCTCACACCTAAAGAACTTCTTTCAATATCTCTCATAGTACAGTTCTGATGGCAATGAATTACCTTGGCTGTTGTCTAAGAAAATTTTTAGTTTGCTTTTACTTTGAAAAACATTTTATTTTTTTTGCTGGGTGTATCATTCACAGTTGATTGTTTTCTTATTTTCATTATTTTGAATATATTGCTTTATCTTCTGGATTGCAGAGCTTCTGACAAGAAATGTGCTGTAATTCGTATCTTCCTCTCTATATGTGATGCTTCTTTTCTTCTTCTGTTTCAACATATTTCTGTTTCCCTTTAAATTTCATCAGTTTGAGTAAATTTATAGCTGTGTTTTTATTTTTATTTGTATCACTTGAGTTTTTCTGAGATTCTTTAATTTTTTTTTTTTGGTCTTTGCCTTTCATTAATTTTAGGCAAAATTTAATAATTTCTATTATTTTCACACACACACACACACACACACACACACACTTAGTTGCAGGTGGACACAAGACTTTTTATTTTTATTTTTATGTGGTGCTGAGGATCAAACCCAGTGCCTCATTTGTGCTAGGCAAGTGCTCTACCACTGAGCCACAACTCCAGCCCCAATTTTAGGCAATTCTTGACCATTACCTCTTCAAAAAAAATTTTTTTTTGTTATTTTAGTCTGGGAATAGAGCTCCAAATGTATTAAACTATTTGGTTTTGCCTCAAAAATTTTTGGATAATCAATTTTTTTTCAAGTATGTAATTTTGGATAGGATCTATATGTCTTCAAGTTTATTGATCATTTCCTAGTTGTGGACAGTCTGCAAATAAAACTGTCAAAGGAATTTTTATTTTAGTTTTTTGATGTTTTCACTAGCTTATTATAGTTATACATACAGTGGGGTTCACTTTGGCATATTCATACATGCATGGAATATAATTTGCTTCATTTCATTCCCTAGTATTTCTACTTTCCCTCACCTTCTTCCCCCTGCTCTGCTTCCTCTACTCTACTGGTTTTGCTTCTATTTATTCATTGTTTTATAGTTGGTGCTTTGTAATATATCTAAAGGTAGAATTCAGTGTAGTATATTCATATATGCACATAGTATAATTTGGTCGATTTCATTCTGCAGTTCCTCTCCTTTCCCTTCCCTCCCCCATGCCCCTCAAATCCTATTCCTTTATTCTACTGATCTCCCTTCTATTTTCAAGGGAGACCCCTCCCCACTTACTGTCCTTATTTCTCTCTAACTTTTGTATATGACAGAAAACATTTGACCCTTGATTTTCTTTTCTTTTTTTTAATAATTGATTTAAATGCATTTCAAGTCATAGTACATATATAGAGCTCCATTTTTCCATTTCTCTGGTTGCAAACCAGATAGAGTCACACCATTTGTGTCTTCATACATGCACCAAGGATGACCCTTGATTTTCTGAGTCTGGTTTATTCCCCTTAGCATGAGCTAGTTCATGCTATAACTTGGCTATTGTGAATTGCACTGCTATAAACATTGATATTCCTGTACCACTATAGCATGCTGATTTTTGTACTTTTGGATAAATACCAAGGAATGGGATAGCTGACTCATATGGTGGTTCCATTCCTAGTTTTTCAGGGAATCTCCATTCTGTTTTCCAAAGCAGTTGTACCAATCTGCAGTCCTACCAACAATGTAAGTCTGACATCATTTACCATTGACATCGTTTACCATTATTCATATCCTTGATGACTGTCATTCTAATTGGAGTGAGACAAAATTTCAGTGTAGATTTGATTTGCTTTTTCCTGATTGGTGGGTATGTTCAACATTTTTTTTGTATATTTGTTGGCCATTTGTATTTCTTCTACTGAGAAATGTCTATTTAGTTCATTTGTTCATTTATTAATTGGGTTATTTATTTATTTGGTGTTGTTTTTTGAGTTCTTTATATATTCTGGCAATGATTTTCTCTCATTCTGTAGGTTCTCTCTTTACACTCTTAAATGTTTCCTTTGTTGTGTAGAAGCTTTTTAATTTGGTGATGTTACACTTAGTGATTCTTGGTCTTATTAAGGAAGTTCGCATCTGTGCCAATATCTAGCATTTTTTAATTTCGAGGATTTCCATCTCCATTGGTTTCCTATTGTTGTTGTGACAAGCTGCCATAAAGCTACTGGCTTAAAACCATGCCACTTTATTATATTATAGTTATGGAGGTCAAAATTCTGAAATGGATCTCATTTGGCTGAGGTCAAGATATCATTAAGACTGCATTCCTGGGCTGGGGTGGTGGCTCAGTGGTAGAGCGCTTGACTCGCATGCGTGAGTCACTGGGTTCGATCCTCAGCACCACATAAAAATAAATAAAGATATTGCGTCCATTTACAACTAAAAAAATATTTTAAAAAAAGACTGCATTCCTTTTGGAGGCTTGAGAAGAGAACTTATTTTCTTGCTTTTTCCAGGCTTAGAGGCCACCTGAATATATTTTTTAACACATGGCTCCCTCTTCTACCTTTAAAGCCAGTGGTATATTATTTTCAGATAACTCTCTGACCCTCTTTTGCTTCTCCCTTTCTCTTCAAAGAACCCTTGTGATTACATTGAGTCCATCAGGATAATCCTGGATAATATTCCATCTCAGGATCCATAACTTAGTCACATCTGAAAGTTCTTTTTGCCATATAAGGTAATATGTTCACACATTTAGGGGATTAGGTCATGGCCATTTGAGGTAGTGTCCCATTATTCTGTTTGACCATACCTTCTGATTCTCTTTTATAATAGCTATTTCTAGTGAGTTGAATGGTGGCTCCCAAAAGATGTATCTATGTCTAAATCCCTGAGATACCTGATTGTTTTCTTATTGGGTATTTCTAAATGTAAGTAAGTTCAGGTTCTTCAAATTGCATCACCCTGAACTGCCTGGGTGATATGTATATCCAGTGATAGGTTTCTTCATTTAAAAACAATTTAATTGGTTTGTTATAATTATACATAATGGTGGGGTTCATTGTGATATGTTTGTAAAGGCACATAACAATTTGGTAAATTTTATTCCCTAATATCTCCCTTCCTCCTTCTCCCTGGTCTCTGGTCCCCATCCTCTTTTGGTCTTCTTTTATTTTCATAAGAACCCCCTTTTTTCTTTTCTTTTTCTCTCTAGCTTATACATATGACAGAAAACATATGACAGTTGACTTTCTGAGTCAGGCTTATTTCATTTAACATGATGGTCTCCACTTCCATTAATTTTCTTGCAACTGGCACAATTTTGTTCTTCTTTATGGCTAAGTAAGATTCCATTGTATGTATATAACACATTTTCTTAACGATTCATCTGTTAATGGGTCCCTGGGTTGTTTCCATAACTTGGCTATCATGAATTGTGTTGCTATAAACATGATATGCATGTGTACTATAGAATGCCTACATTAGTTCTTTTGGACAGATACCAAGGAGTGATATAGCTGTGTCATATGGAGGTTCCATTCCTAGTCTTTAGAGGAAGCTCCATATTGATTAAGTATTTTCATAATAGAAGAAAATAAGACACAGCACATAGAGGTGAAGGTAATGTGAAGATAGAGGCAGAGGTTGAAGTGCTGTGGTACCAAGTCAAGGAAGCCAAGGAAGGCTGACTGATCCCAGAAGCTGGAAGAGGCAAGGAAGAACTCTCCCCTTGAGCCTCTAGGGGGAGTATGAACATATTAATTACAGATATTTCCAATTCCCTGTTTGTTAGCTTCAACATATGGACCAAATTCTGAGTTTGTTTAATCTCTTGACAATGGGTTGTTTTGATTTTTCTTTCTGTGCATCCCAATTTGTTTTACATTCCAGGTAATGTATAGAAAATAACATTAGAGACTGAACTAAATGAATATGAATACCCAGAACTAAGCATGGCTCTTTTTCTATTAGGTCATGAGCCTTTGGGCATTTTGGGGCTGCCTAATGACATATGAGCTAGGGTTGAGTTTGTCCTTGTTGTTGATATGTTGTTGTTAACTTCAGCAAACTCTAGGTTTCAAATTCCTCCTGTGGTGGACTGGTGCTACCTTATTCTTAATGTGAGGGTCGAAATACTAAAGGGATTTTCTAAATACTCCTTCTCCACCCTCAGCTTTCTGAAATTCCTTCATACCCTTTCCACAGAGGGGGTTTCTCTCTGTGTTCTTACCCTTCCCCTACCTAGCACTAGACTTCTATTGCTTATTAGTCTGTTCAAGGTTCATGCTGGAGTTGGGAATTCTCAGTTCCCCTGCTCTAGCCTTAGTCTTAGGCAGGCCCTGTACTCCTGAGCATCACACTTCAGGCTTTTTGAGCACTCTCACTCTCTCCCATGACAAATCTTTGCCTCCTTCTCAGTCTAGGATCTAGAGTGAAGGTAGGTTTCCTGTACCACTTTCTCTCCTACAAAGGTAGACTTTGCCGTCTAATGGATTTCCTGCATCTCCAGTAGCAAACCTCTTTTTCTAGCACTGTAGTGCACAAGCCTGTTTTCAACTTTAGCCCTAGAAGCAGCCAATCTTTGCTTGGACATAAAGATGCGGCAGGATTTTCTGAATCTCTTTCAGTGGCAGATCCATTTTACTTCAGGTAAAGGCATGGCCATGTCCCAGATATAAGCGCATTCTTTCTGTTGCATAAACAGATAAATTTTGCTTCATAGCTGAGAAAATTCTGTATTATGGTCATTGGCATCCACTTACCATGCTATAGTCATGCAGAGCCCAAGGTCAGATGAAATTCTCTAGGCATTCTTACTTTAAAACCTTAGCATGCTCTGTGTCCCTATGCCACCAAGAAGGGCTTTCTTTAGCTTCCTACCTGCCCCCAACCTTTCTTAGGAGTACTCAGTGGAGGCCTAACAAAAATCCTGTGAGTGGGTGCAGACTTCTTTGTGCCTGTGGTTTCATAGAGATTCTACATTTTCACACAATAACCTAAAGTTGTACTTTCAGAATATGTTGGATTTCAGTTGTTTTCACCTTACTCTTTCCTATGGCTGCCTCCTTTTCCTCCTATGCTTTCTCAAAGGTGAAGCATTTGGGTGTCCTATGTTACCTATGAGAAAACTTTCACCTTTTGAAATTTAGTTTACTCCATTACTTTGCAACCTCAGCTAATTGATGAATTCAGGACTTACTACTTTGTAGATGATCTGCCTTTTTCTTAGGTAGCTTAGTATAGTTAATTAGTATAGGTCATCAACTTTTTCTGTTTGGGTGATAGTGACATTCTTTTGTAGCTTCTTTCATCCTAATTGGAAATAGAACTTTATTAACTGATATAACAGGTACTCAAATCAACAAAATGTATACCTAGAGGATGAACTGATGGATCAGACTTAACATATTCATATGGTACTTTGGATTAGCCCCAGATACTTCTCGTCCTATCCTAAACCTATCTCTTTAAGTTGTTCACCTAGTTGGTCAAGTCAGAAACCCAAAGTTATCCTGATTTTCTCTCCTTCATCCCACAATCCAACCCAACATTAACCAGTATAACTATTAATTCTATTTCCAAAATAAATACGCAATCTAAACACATATTTCCCTAGTTGCTGTCAATCGTGTGGTTCAGGCTGTCACCATCTGTTGCATGGACTTCTATGTGAACTACCAAACTGATATCACAGATTTTACTTTTGGCATGCTATACTATCTCATCCACCTGGTCAAAAATATCCTAATTACATTAAAAAAAAAAATAAGTAAAATCCCAATTCCTTTCCATGACCTGCAAAACCCTAAATGATTCAACCTACATTCACAATTTCATTAAGGGCCACTTTCTTCTTCACTCATGCTATCTGGCTACAGTGACATCTTTATGCTTCTTGAATGTACCAACTTTTCTTCACATCAGATCTTTGCCCATGCTGTTCATACTCTATTTTTATAGAACTTTGCAATGTTGGCTCTTTCTCATTCTTCATGTCTTAGCTTGAATGTTGCCTCTTCAGATATATCTATGATTCCTATGTCCAAGATAGCTTTATCTGCACTTTCTTAAGTCCTTTTATTTTATTTCTTGGCATGCTGTTTGTTTCCTTCAGGGTACTCATTAAGTAAATGTTTGTTTATTTTTGTGTATCCCTCCCTTACTAAATGTGAACATTCTAGTGGTTGATTTTTTACCATATCCCCAGTGCCCAGCACAATGACTAGAACATAGTCAATACTTCATAAAATCTGTCGAACAAATGAAATTATTTAGCATGTTCTATATACCAGGCCTTGGGCTGGTAGAGATACAATATAGTAGCAAACATGCAAGAATGATTCTGTACCTTCTATAGCTCAATAATTAGTAAGGGAAGACAGATATTAACAATCAATTACAATATTAGCAATTCAACTGCAATTGTGATTAGAGCCCTGGGGAAATTTGACTTTACTCCCAAGGAAATGATGTCTAAGATAAGTTCTCTAAGGCTAACTGGGAGGAAACCAGTGAAAGGAGTAAAGAAGAGCAGTCAGAAAAAGGAACAACATATTTAAAGAATCTGAAGCTGGAGAAGAGCATTTTTGTTTTAAGACATTGAAAAACTTTCCAGAAGAGTTTTGTGCTGCTCTCATGCTGAACCCAGCTCCTGATGCTTCCAGTCTTAGTTGTGCACAGATTGTTGCTTCACTTAATTTCAGTTCTTAGAGATTCTCAGAAAGTTGCAGTGGTAGAACACCTGCCTAGAATCTTCAAGGCCCTGGGTGGAATCCCCAGAACCACAAAACAAACACAAATGCAAAATCAAAACACCAAGAAACTAAGAGTTGTTGCCTTGTACAACAGACACAAAGAGAGAACTTTCTCTAGTTGGATGTTTGAAGTTGAAATATTTCTTCAGAATTTCAAGAAAATCCAGGAAAGGAGGTAGAACAGATATTTTTCCACCTCAGTTCTATATATACGTATATATGATAAAGAAGCCTGTTCTCTTGTTAATATATGAGGACCAATAATTTAAATAAGTGACATTTAATGTCTGAGAAACAGAGTTTAGTCTGAGAGGCAGGAGAGCATTGATGGGTATCAGGGAGCCCCCACTATTTTCAAATCCATGGTAGTTCACTTATGAGACCCTGAAAAAGCAACTAATCCTCTCTGGGGTTCTGTTGTCTCATTTGCACAAGACATTTGAATCTACTAAAAGAGGTCTGAAATTAGAGAATTTTTTTTGACAGTCATATAATGAAGGTGTTAAAGCAGTGTTCGAAATTTTCTCAATGTTGAATAATTTTATTAAAATCAACATGTTATGCTAGAACTCATATCTAAATATTTGTCTTGGTAATTTTTCTAGAGAAAAGAAAAAAAGTGCGTTTTACCAAGGTAAATATGATGCTACTGGTTATTGGTGATGAGTTCTGCTTCTTCACATGCTGAAGTATAACATTAGAGAAGCATACTAAGGCAAGCATAGAAAGCAGGGTTTATTTAAAAAGGGGTAGCATAGACTTCTCTCAGGAGGGAGAAGGGGGCCATAGCTGGTATCCTACTATCCCAAGAGGTGAGAGCATTCTGCCTCTTTTATATGTGCTAGGTTTCCTTTGTTCTCCTGTTCTCTTCCCCTTATCTCTCTTCTTCCTGCATAGGTGACTAGGCCCAGGAGATGCTCGGTGGAGTGGCCAAAAGGTGAGAAGTAGATGGACTGAAGGGGGCAAAGGTGGAGTGATCTGGGTAGGAAGGGGGGACATAATTAACAACTCCCTGTGGGGAGGGACAATCCTTGAGACAGGTTACCTTAGCAACAGGTTGGAGCAAGGCAGGTTATCTTGATAAGGGTGGACAAGAGCTCTGAAGGAATTAACATTTCAATCTCTCCATTCTATGGATCCCCACCCTTGCCTATCCGCCTGTCTAATTCTGGCTTCAAAAACACCATAAAAGAAAAACTGAACTTATCGAATAGATGCATCATGAAGTACCTTGTTTACAAAATTATCTATAATAAGGTGCTATAAATAACTGTACCATTAAGTATATTTAAAAGACCTTATAAAGATTTTGTTCACTTGGGGCTGGGATTGTGGCTCAGTGGTAAAACACTTGCCTTGCATGCGTGAGGCACTGGGTTTAATCCTCAGCACCACATAAAAATAAATAAATAAAGATATTGTGTCCATCTACAACTAAAAAAATTAAAAAAAAATTTTGTTCATTTAATAAGAGAAGTGCTCCCAATTTATACGTGTTTGAAGATTTGAGCAACTGTAGACATATCCTGGAACTCTAAAAATTTTGATGGATGAAACATTATTCAAAAAATAATTCTAGACTTTAAATAATTTTTATTTCAATTTACTTATTTTTTAATCACACATGTACATTATTGTTTCATCAGTTTCAAAATTGACTCATGATTTTCATAGTTACTTAGAGTTATTTTTTGTGAAATGGAAGTCCTCTATTGGCTGACAATGGTATGTTCTTCTCAATCTCTTTTACCACTTTTGGGGGAAAAAAATGTGCCTTTGTTATACAATGTAAGGTGGTTTGAGGTTTGGGAAAAGGAGGCTGGATGTCTAACTTTGCTCAGTTTTCAGGCCACTGAACTTCATTTTGAAATAGTTTGCTTCAGGTAGTTAAATCTATTCCTGGACAGTCTCTTTTTTGTGTGTTTTATTCTTCCTTTCTTTCCTTTTTTTTTTTTTTTGACACAAGGTATTCTTGAAGGTGATGGATCCTTCTGGCAATAGTGCCTTTCCTGTCACTGCAGGTGTGTAGTTGAGCAGAGGTATATGGCCACTTGAAATCATTCTTTCATTAACTGTCAGATATAGATTAAATGCTATCTTTGCTAAGCATTGGGATACTCACTGGGAGCTCAAAGATTAAAAAAAGTATATACACTTAACAAGTATCCAATTTAGGTGTCGGACATGCAGTTTTAATGCAAGTCATGATTATTAGGAAATAGAGATTCAATCATCCAACTATTGTGTGGCCTAGAAGACCTTTTAAAATAACTAAAATGATTTCTGCATATCTAAAGAACTCAGATATTGTTAGAGAAGAAAAACAAGGCTCTCTGCTTCCTGGTTGCTATGTTCTGAGCTACTTTCCTTCAAAACACCCTTCTGCCATCAGGTTTGGCTTCACCTTGGGCCCAGAACCATGGACTTGGTTGACCATGGACTGAACTTATGCAACTATGAGCCAAAATAAACTTTTCCTCATTTAAAGTTGTTCTTGTCAGGTCTTCTGGTCACAGCAAGGCAAAAGCTGACTAAAGCTGAAATTGGTACTAAGAAGTGGGGTTGTGGTGTCTAACCTGACCATGTGGTTCAGAAGCCTTTGGAGCTGGTTTTCAGGGGGAAGAATTTTGAAATCTTTAGAGATGCAAACTGGAAAGATTTAGAATGTTGTAAGTGGAGCTTAATGGGCAATTTTGGTGGGAGCTCAGAAGACCAGAATGCCAATCAAACTGTGAACAGTAAAGAATGAACTCATGAAGTTGCAGAGAAGAAGGAGGACTCTATTGGAAATTGGACTAGAGGCCATTTGTGTTATATTCTGGCAAAGTTATCTATCTTTTGCTCATGTCCTGAGGGTTTTTGTGAGGCTGAATTTAAAGATGATGTAATAATTAATCTGGTAGAGAAAATTTCAAGACAGCACAGCATTTAGGATGTGGCATGGGTATTGCTGTTGGTTTTTAGCCAAGTTAATTGTGGTAAACAGGAACATAAAACAGAGAAGAAAGATTTAAAAACTTTCAGTTTTGTCAGAAAAGGACAAATAAAACTGGGGCTAAGGAATATGCAGTTTTTAAAGAGATTACAGCTATTAAAGAGAAGCTACTCCTACAGCTAAGCGCACCTGAGGAGCAGAAGCTACATATTTTACTTATAAACAATAGAAAAGATGGCTTTAAGGCATCTCAGGAATTGGCAAGATCATACCCATCTCAGGCTCACACCTGTAAAAGTAAAAATTGCCCCGAGAAGGGACCACTGGGTGTCCTTCTTGCACAGGCAGGCTTAGGAAGTTATTTTTACTGTGCTTAGGTATTCAGGTACTCTGAGGCTGCTGCAGGTATGGTCCCAGGAGGCTAAACTCTTGCTTGAGATGATGGCAGACTTTGGCATCAACCAAGTTGTATTGGTTCTGCAGGACTGCAGAATGCTGGAGTTAGGGGGATCATGGGGGCTTTCACCAATTTTTCAGAGGAAGCCCTGGGAGGCCAAGCAAATTGTAACATGATCAGAGCCCCTATAGGTTGACTCTGAGAAAGCCATGTGTGAAGAAGTGAGAAGGCAGTTGAAGCTATATTGGAGATCCCTGAAATTAAGAGATAACCTGCAAAGTTGGAGGCCTGCTGAGGGAAGATGCAAGAATTCAACAGAATAAGCCAAGACAGAGGCCATGTGGGCTGCAACCAGCAAGCCAGAGGGGCAGAGCTACACAAACCCTTTGGAGAAAACATCACAATGCCATGTGTCCCAGATGCTGGATGTAGAACTATAGGACTTGTTTGCCTAGCTGGATTTCAGTCTTGCTTTGGTTTATCCTTTCTTTCTATGCATCTATTTCTCTGGAAATACTGGAAATGCTTACTCTGTGCTATTGTATATTGGATGTAAGTTACTTTCAATCTTTACAGGTAAAAATATCCATGAGTTTTCCTTGAATCTCAGATGAGATTTTGGACTTGGACTTTTGAGGAGTGCTAAAACTTGAAAATGTACTAAATGTATTTTGTGTTGTGACATGGGCATGAGTGTTGGGGGACCATGTTTGGAATGTTATAGTTTAGATATGAAGTGTCCCTAAAAGCTCATGTTTGAAACAATGCAAGAATTTTCAGAGGTGAAATATTTAGATTAGAAGAAGTGTAACCTAATCAGGGTTAATTCACAGGTATGAATGAACTGGATGGTAACTGTTTTAGCTTTTTTGCTGTTGCAACTGAAAGACCTGAACAGAGCAACTGTAGAAAAGAGGAAAAGTTTATTGAGGGGCTCACAGTTTCAGAGATTTCAATCCATAGACAACAGGCTCCGTTCTTTGGAGCTCCATGTGAGGCAGGACATCACGGTGGAAAAGTGGCAGAGGGAAATAGCTCACATGATGATCAGAAAGCAGAGAGAGACTCTACTCGTCATATACAAAGTATATACCCCAAAGCCACATCCACAGTACCTCAGCTCCTCCAGTTACCACTCAGTTAATCCCATCAGGGATTGATTCACTGATTGGGTTAAGGTTCTCACAACCCAATCATTTCTTCTCTGAACTTTCTTGCATTGTCTCACACATGAGCTTTTGGGGGACACCTCACATCCAAATTGTAAGAGTAACTATAGACAGATATGGTGTGGCTGGAGTAAATAGATCACTGGTGCTTTTCAGGTTTATATTTTGCTCTTGGTGAGTGGAGCACTCTCTCTGCTTGCTGGTTGCAATGTCACAAGCTACTTTCCTTCACCATGCCCCTCTGCTATAATGTTGTTCTTCCTCCTTGGACCCAGAGCTATGGAGTTGGTTGATCATGAACTAAACTTCTGAAACCATGAGCCAAAATATACTTTTCCTACTCTAAGTAGTTCTTGTCAGGTCTTTCATTCATAGCAAAAATAAGCTGACTAAAACAATGAACAACACAATATTATTGAAAAAATATCTAAAAAATGGTGCAATGTCCCGTGCTCATGAATGAGAATGCAAAATATTGTTAAAATGGAAATACTTTGCATAGTGACCTGTGAATTAAAAATAATCTTTTGCCAAAAAGAAAAAAAAATGAGGATGACCTTTGGCTATCCCACTTATGAACTAAACTTTCTGAAGCTCAATTAGTTTTCTTATATTTTAAAACAATACTTTAAAGGGTGCTAAATGGAATACAAATAAAGTGCCACCTGCTAGGTGGAGAATTGTTAAATGAAAATCAAGATTAGATTTTACTACAGATACTTCAGTGTTATTTTTTTCCTTCAGTGAGTGTGTGTGTGTGTGTGTGTGTGTGTGTGTGCGCGCGCGCATGCATGCATGTGCAGGTGCGCAGGTGTACAGGTGCATGTAGGGTGGTAGAGAAAGGAAGGTATTTTTTTTTTTAATATTTTTTGTAGTTGTTGATGGACCTTTATTTTTTATTTATTTATATGTGGTGCTGAGGATTGAACCCAGTACCTCATGCATGCTAGGCAAGTGCTCTACCACTGAGCCACCACCCCAGCCCAAGGTATTTGATAAGAAAGTAAATAGGATAAATAGGAATAAAAATGCAAAGGTCTTGTTCCCTGGCATACTACTAACCTGGACTGATAACAGGCCATGATTGTATGGCCAGGGCTGGTTCCAAAGGCAGTGATCCCCAGTTAGGGTTTTGTGTGCGTGCTCCAAGAGTATAGCACATTCAATATGTCAAAGTATATGTACCTGATGACAATTTGTGGTCAGGCTTTATTTGCAATTTTAGAAAACATGGATAGTGAATTTTTTTCTTGATTTTGACAGAAAAATTCTTTTAAAAATGTGTAGTTGCTTTATTTATTATTTCTCATTAAGGAAGGAGGAATAGTGCATACCTGGGCTAATCCTAACATGCTAGAAGTTGGTTCTTTGTGAGACATTTTCATAGTGATTGCCAGGATTTTGCAGCATTGTATAGGTTGCAAATGTTCTCATATGGATGATCTTATTTTCACCACCTTCGTTTTAAAAGATGGAGAAATTGAAGCTCAGGAAGATTTCATATGAGCCCATAAAGGTGAAATGTGCCCACATTGAGATTTGAATTCTGATCTTACCAATCATACTACATATAAAATAATGGAAATGTTCAGATAAGGAGAAAAGCAGAGTTTTCAGTGAAAATAAAATTTAAAATGTTAATAGTCCTGTCATTTGTCAGTCTTAAGCATGATTGGATTATCTTATAGAATTACCTTGTCATTTCATTCAGCCTTAATAGTCAAATGCTATTCTATTCAATTTTTATATTCTATGTAATATGATGTCACTGAAAACTTCATGGAATATAATGAGCTTGTAATATTAGACAACTTCTCAGCATACATACTCATATATCCTTTGGCATTTATTTAAGTATAAAAACTCTGTGATAATTAAGCTGCTAATATTTATTTATCATACTATTAGTAAGCTTCTTTTGCATACTCAAATAGGAATAGTGCAATGTAAATTAATTTTAATCCTTGGGGCTGGGAATGTATCAGTGGTAAAGTACTTGCCTAGCATGGGCAAGGTCCTGGATTCAAAATCTCAGCACTGAAAAAATAAAACAACAAAACAGAACTTTAATCCAATAATGTAGGGGCAGTTAATTACAGTTATGTGCTCATAAATATTTAACAACTGACTCTGGAGTTGAAGGAAGTCCTAATTCGTAGCATTTGCTGGTTTCTGTTTTATGAAGACCCCAACCATGGCTGAGTTTAAGTTACCAGGGTGAGGTCACTTAATGCGGAGTTGGGAAGAGATGTGCATGGTTAACTCATGAGCCCACACAAGCCAGCTATAGCATACGAACCTGACCCCTGTGGCACTCCACTCAGAGATCCAGACAAAAGCATCTCAAATGTTGCTATTTAATCTGCACCAGAGGGTTTATGGATGAGTGTAAGGGGTGTTAAGCATAATTTGAGAGAGAGGGTTAGTAAATGGTGTGCACGATCTGTATCTGACTGAGAGAAGACTGCACTCACATCTCTGTCCTTGGAGAGGCAAAATTGAAGGAGCTAGCAAACCCAGAAACTTAATATCTTGAGAGCATCCCTCACTCTAGAACACTGGTTCTGTGCCTCTCTGTTTAATCACAAATCCTTCACTTGATCCAGTTAGATCATTTGCCCTCTTTTCCCTGTTAGACTATTATGGTAAAGTGTGTTGGAGTGCCTAAAAGAGAGTGGAACTTCTTTAAGCCCATGGAAACAGTATGTATGATTATTCTGGAGCTTTCTTGCTAATAAATATTTCTATGAGCAAAATGTAGTGTGAGATTTACTTTTACTACATCTCTGCCACTCACTTAATGGTGAGGTAGGGGAAGAAGTTGTAGTTTTTACTTTCTTTTATCAGATTACCAGGTACTGAATGATGAATATTTACCAAGACAATCTGACATTTGTGTAAGTCCACCTTGGTTTACATTGATTTGCATTATCACTAAAATCCTAATAAGTTCAGGGCACTATAATATAAAGAAGTCCCTGTCTACAGAGAACTGTCAGGTTGATTTTAAAATGCAATGTAACCACTTTTGTTTATAAAGTGTGAAAAAAATTGAATGTCAATATCACACATGCCAGCAGAGAATGGATTTGTTTACAATACTGAAGTTGTGGTCAAGGTAAATACACATAGTTCTTCTTATACCACAGAGCAAGGGCTTAAAGGGAAACCAACAAAAATGTCCAGGTACTCTTTGAAGTAGTGATTCTCTGGCAATCTGGTAGAATGGCTATAAAATATGTCCCTCCCCCAAATCTTTGAAACTCCTTTGAAACTTTCCACCTCCTTCTGGAGGTGGGGGTAGTGGTCTATGTACCTTCCTCTTGGATTTGGATTTATGACTACTTGACCATAAAATATGGCAGAGGTGTTCATATTGCTAATTTCTCAAGATATGGGTCTGGAAACTGGCTGTTGATTTGGAAAGTTCCAGAACCATATTCTAAGAAACTGGCTACTTCTTATTTCTCAGGATGCTTGCTCTTAGAACCCACTCTCCATGCTGTAAGGAAGCCTAAGCCACCCCACTGAGAAGCCCACATGGAGAGAACCCCTCAGCCATATCAATTTACCAGCCATGTCAGCAAGCCATCTTTGAGAGAGATCCTCCAGCTCCATACAGGCCCTGTGGAGCAGAGATGAGTTGTTCTCACTGAGATCTGCTCTGCAGATTCTTATGCCAAATAAATTGTTGTTACGTTATGAAGATTCGAGGTGGCTGGTTAAGTAACAATAGAAGTTTGGAACACCTGCTAGTTCTTGTATGAAAAAGAGGCTATTAGATGCTTCTCAGTACCCATGCTTCCTAGTACTTGGTGAATTGTTCCTTTGGAGGCAGCATATACATTTCTCATGTTTGCCTTTTCTCAGGAGGTTCGCTTTCCCCATACCTGGTTCTTACTGGCAGGAATCTGTAGCAGACAAAACCTGAGCTGAAGCATGGATTGATTGGGTGTGAGCATCTTTGACCAGTGGAAGTCTGTACAACCTGAAAAAAGGTGGTTTTTATAGGAGCGCTTTTGGCAAGTGAGACACAGATATGTTGGATTGCATAATTCCTTTTTCCTTCTGGTTAGGGATCATCATCAGATCATTTAACTACTAATTCTTCGAATACAGGCTTCTATAATAGCTCTTTGGGTCTGTTTTGAGGGGTAGAGATTTAAGATGAGGATCTAGATACCCAAGTTGAAACTCTGGCATGGACTGTGTGAGCTCAATCAAGCTCACACAGGAATTGACATTCCTGGGAACACAGTAGGGTCAAGACATTTGGAAACCCTAAGCATTGAACATAGTGTCTTGACCCCAGATACAAATGAAAGCAAATACCAAAAATGTGGTTTTCATGAAGATGACTACTTGATGCTTCTTTTGAATTACCAAATGTCAGATTTGTCATTGTTTTGAATTCTAGGCTTCAAGCAAACTTTTTAATACAGCCTCCAGTTTGGAGACTCATGGTTTCTCACAGTATTATGCCTGGTCTACAAAGAGTCTAAGCAAAAGCACCCATGCTTGATATCTGTGTATCTATACCTTTGTCATCCTCTACATTGGTCTGTTTCTATGTATGTCTGTATAGCTTGCCAAAAAAGAAAATCTAACCTGCATTCACAATCACCTTATGTCTTGGGTCAAGTAGAACCATTGGGAAGACTGTTGTGAACTCAGAGATAAACCAAATGATAACATGGAAATACATGTCACAAAGCCTGTGCACTACACAGTGGAAGCATGGTTGTGCTTTCAGGCACTTATCCAGACAATTATTTATAAAGCAAGATAGATTATAAGCAGTGAGGCCACACTAGCAGCATGTGGAATGACAGTTTACAATTGTGGCAGAGAGAAAATACAGGCCCCCAAACGACAATGCACAGAAGTCTGGATTTATTTTATATTGCTATAGTAAGCCTCAGGAGCATGAATTTTCTGGAGGATGTTGAGTCATCAAGAAGTTTATAATAATTTAGCTCAGAAATGGTTGGAATAAATTATAAATTCTAAAAGGGAATAAGGTTTTGAGAAACATATAATTAATTCCTCGATAATATAAAAGAATTTATGATATGAGATGAGACTATAAAAAGCATAAGGTTTGCAAAAGAAGGGAGGCAGAATGTTGAATGGAGTTAAGGTAGAGCGTTTTCTTGAAAATGCTTCTGCTTGAAGTAGTCTATGTAGAGATTGGAAGGATATAGTTATTGGTGAGAGAGAAAAGAATAGATATTGATGTATTTCTTTGTCATAACAATAATTGAAAAGGAAATTTCAAGGCAACCAATGATTAAATCACCTGATATTAAACTGTTCTGTTTAACATTTGAAAAATGTGTCTCAAAATTTAAGAATAGATAGCCGGGCACAGGGGCTCACGCCTGTAATCCCAGCGCTTTGGGAGGCTGAGACAGGAGAATTGTGAGTTCAAAGCCAGCCTCAGCAATGGCGAGGCACTAAGCAACTCAGTGAGACCCTGTCTCTACATAAAACACAAAAGAAAAGCCAGCCTCAGCAACGGCGAGGCGCTAAGCCACTCAGTGAGACCCTGTCTCTACACAAAAAACACAAAATAGGGCTGGGAATGTGGCTCAGTGGTTGAGTGCCCCTGAGTTCAATCCCTAGTACCAAAAAAAAAAAAAAAAAAAAATTAAAAAGAGATGGGACTTCCTGCATTGCCTATGTTAGGACCTAAGAGCATGGACGTTCGAATGGCACAATCTGGGTTTGAGTCCCAGCACTTTCAGTGGGTGGGATTCCACAAGCCTACCTTCTCACTTTTTTACCTGAAGAATGAAGTGGCAGTGAGAATTACATGAAATGCACATAAAGGGCTTAATACAATACCTGACCTGAGGTTTGACACACTCAATAAATCTTAAATATTATAATTATTATTATTGATTCTTGACAGAAAACAAAGGACAAGCTGCATTGGAACATTCAAGTAAGAATGTTGGCTGCTGTTTTCCCATAATTTGAGGCTAAGGATTGAAATTGGGTTTTACGTTCATCTGTTTTCCTTTCTCTGATTTTAATTAAAAAGTTGAGGAATCCCACAAAAATAACGAACAGCTTTTGGAGGGTGTCTTTTAGTGCTTTGTGTGCTCTATCTGAGTTGCAGCCATTATTCTACCTACTTGACAGACGATGAGGTCACTGAGGCCAAGTGTTTTTCCCAAAGATACTCAGGTCGAAGGCAGAGTTAAAGTACACCCTAGGTCACATAACTCATTCTCTCTTCAAGAATCTTCCCTAATCCCTAGTGCCATTTGGGAACTCTTTCAAAGGCATTCCAACCACAGAATCATGCCAGTGCACTGGTTATCAATTATTTTCTTGATCTTTTAGCAAATCCTCAGACTGATTTTTCCGCCCTCCTGAGACACACATCACAAAGCTGACCTTAACCGCCTTGGCGTCCCCTCTCTAGTCCCAAGGCACACAAAAGAGCAGCACAGGGTTGATGATTTATAGTTTTCCCACACAGGTCATGCTCAAGCCCAGACAGATAGAGAAGATCTGTCTTTAATGGGAGAAATGTACCATTACTTGGTCATAAATTCAACTTAATGGTAATTTTAGTAGGGCAGCTTGCCCAGGGTCTGTAGAAACACAAATCAAAAATCCCAAATTCCAGGCATATCCTCCTAGAAACTCTTTTGGCAACTCCATTTCATTTGCTTTTTAAGGAAATTGATTTCCCTAGCTGTGGTCCCTAGTTGCTTAGGGTAGATGTGCACAAAGTCTAGAATCACTGGGGCAGCAGAGAGGGGAGTGGGTGGCATGCTGCTTGTATTATTTTTGCCAAGCATGAGGCCTTGACTTCAGTCGTCAAGGAGGCACAAATGAACTGACACACAGATCAGAATACAGCCCAGCAAAAATAGTGGCTAGACTATTTAGTTGACTGTCTAAGGAAAGCTTTAATTTGTTTTTGAATCCTCATGTCCTTGGCCAATTCCAAACCGATGAACACTGATTATTATAGCCCTCAGATCAGAATAAGTCCTTAATCCATGCAGAGTTGACTCAATTCAGGTTGAGTTAAAAGTATACAGAGAGTACATTCAGGAACAGTGCTACCCTATACCCCTCCACACTCTTAAAATTGGATTAGAATGTACCATCTTGCATGTGTCCCATAACCGATGCTCACTTTTATTTTAGAACCTCATAGATCTTATTCTTAATTGTATTTGTACTTTCTTCTACTCAACTGTGTGTTTCCAGGTATGAGATGATGTTCGATCTGCATTAGTTTCTTTAGTTTCTAGTCTAGTTCCTGTCATGCAACAATAAACAGAAGTATGGATAAATGGGGTTCATGTCTTTCCAGTAAGTTTGACTTTTAAGTCAGAGAACCTAACAATTGGCCCTTTCCCCACTATTTTTAGGATGATATTCTGGCCAAATGAGTTGGTGAAGAGAAAACATGCCTGAAGATAACTTCCTCCAGTAAGCAGGGTAACTTGAGGTTGTTAAAAATATTATTTCATTCATTTGAACAAATATGTACTGAAAGCTGATACAGTCAATGCATAGTGCCAGGTACTGAAGAGCATTTCAAAGTGAATGCTTATAATTCGCTTAGGAATCAGAGCTTATAATCTATTACTGTTTAGTTCTAAGATCCAATGTATAAATGTTTAAGATCCACTGTATAATAAGTTATACTCCATGTATGTATGGTATGTCAAAATACATTCTACTGATGTGTGTATCTAAAAAAGAACAAATAAAAAAAATGAACAGAAGACAAAAAGATTCAATATATAGTGATTAAGCTCCAATGTATAATTTATCATAAATTATTTTTTTCCCAAATAGCATAGCCCAGAGAAAAGATATGAAATTTCAGCTCTTCTTCTCTTATTGGGTTATGAACATTGGTCTATCTAGGCTTCTCTGCCCAGGAATAGAGAGAAGATTAACTGGCATATTCACATTCCTGCTCAAATGTCTAGCATATGGGACAATCAGGATTATAGCTGAAAGGGAGGCCTGGAACACCCAGGCAATGGCCTGTTTGGATCCTTATAGTTCTCTATCAGTACTGATGGAGATGCTCAAAAGCAGTGGCTCTGTGGCTTGTGTGGGTATCACTTGGACAGTTTATTAACACAGATTGCCCTGGTCCCACGTGCTAGAGGTCCGAAGTCTGTAAGTCTAGGTTAACATTTTAGAAGTTGCATTTCTCTTTTTTGTGTATGGTGTTGGGATTGAACCCTTGTGCCCTACCACTGAGCTACACCCCTAGACTCTAGAAGCTGCATTTCTATGAAGCTCTGAGTGAGGTAATGCTATTGATCCAGGGCCAGCTAATCTAAGGTAAGTCCAGATACTTACCTTGCACTAAACTTAATTCTCCCATTCCCTGTATAACCCCACAGAATGATCCCATTTGTATGGTTTTATCAGAATACCCTTGGACTAGCGTCAATCAGTTTGAATTATTTTGTAGGTATTTCTCAGTGACCTGGGGTAAATTTTCTATGTCAGATATCTATCTTTGCTGTTAACCCATGAGCTTTTGTACTGCTCTTCCTGCTATTACTTGGGAATAAAAATAATGATCACATCAATGAAAGCAGCACATGAACCTGTTAGTAACATGGGGATGTATACATGTAAACTATTCATGCCATTGGCCTTGTGTGAATAATCGTATAAAATGATGAATTTAGCATTAACCTTTGGATTCTTTCTTCTTTCCTTTATTTGTTCAGGCTAGGAAAATAATTGTAGCTTCAGTCTAAATGGGGAAATAGGAGCTGGGTCTTTCTGGCTTCTAGATAGTCAAGCCAAGCTATCTGGCTCTTTGATTAGACAATTTTTATGAAGAGAAATAATATTTTCCCAAGAATCATTTTTAGTTACTTTCCCCTTTCATGATAAAAGGCTTGTCTAAATAGCCCAAACATCCTCTGGGATTCTTCTCCACTCTCTGTCGCCATCCATTCTTCCCTGACCTCACTCACCCTCAGACGACCAGGGATTTAAAAATATGTTAGAAGATTTTAACGGTGTATGCAGAGTAGAATTACATTCAGACACCATGCAGAAAGACAACACAGTCTGTCTACCTCATTTGTGATTAGTTTCATGGTATTGTTATAATTGTGGAATGGCTTAATCACAGGCTGTGCACAGATTACACTACATAGTTAAAATAATTATGGGGAATTGATAAGATAATGCTTTGAATTCATATAATGCTTCTTTTCCAATGGACTTCTCATTTTTAAAAGGAGAGAGCAAAGAAGGGCAGCCTGTTGATGCCAGCATTTGTCATTTTTCACACCTTGTCCAGACTGGCCTGGGTAATATACATTTATTATTTTATTACAGATCTTTTTTCATCTGCTAAAGGAAGCATTCTATGCAGTTCTTTAAGATTCTGAAGATAGTGTGAAATGATACATATTCTGTTAGGTTTATTTACCAGCTAATATTACTCTCCTCTCTCTCTCTCTCTCTCTCTCTCTCTCTCTCTCTCTCTCTCTCTCTCTCTCTCTCTCTATATATATATATATATATATATATATATATATATATATATATATATATATAAATTTTTTTTTTGGTACCAGGGATTGAACTCAGGGGTACTTGACCACTGAGCCACATCTCCAGCCCTATTTTGTGTTTTATGTAGAGACAGGATCTTACTGAGTTGCTTAGCGCCTTACTTTTGCTGAGGCTGGCTTTGAACTTATGATTCTCGTGTCTCAGCCTCCCAACGTGCTGGGATTACAGGCATGAGCCACCATGCCCGGCTCCAGCTAATATTTAATACAGGCTTCACAACTTGTAATCTAGGCAGGTACCTGTGGACACATTATTTCTAAATCCAAAGGTTTGCTTGCATAAGTCATGGCTGCTGTCTCCGTTGGAAGTTCTTTACCTGAAGAAGAATGTATTCTGACCATAAATCTTTGTTAGAACTAATGATGGTCCATTTTATATTTCAACTTGATTGGCCTACGGGATGCCCAGATAGCTGGTAGAATATTATTTCTCAACGTGTCTGTGAGGGTACTTTTTGGAAGAGATTAGCATTCAATTCAGGAGACTGAGTAAAGAAGATCTTCCTTCACCAATGTGTGTGGGCATCATCCAATCCTTTGAGGGTCAAATAGAACAAAAGTAGTGGTGGGGGTAGATTTGCTCTTCCCTCTAGAGCTGGGACATCTATCTTCTCCTTCCCTCAAACACGAGAGCTCCTGTTTTGGAGGACCTTTAAACTCAGAGACTTATACTACTGTCCACCTATGCCCATTCCCTGAGGTTCTCAGACCTATGACCTGAGACCGGGAGCTATACCACAAGCTCCTCTGGCTTAGGTCTTTATACTTTAACTGATTTACACCACCAGTTTTCCTGATTCTCCAGCTCCTAGATGGCACACTGTAGAACTTTTCATCCTCCCCAATTGGATGAACTCATTTCTACAATAAATCTTTTACGTATCTATATCTGCTTCTACATATATCTATATCTCTATCATATTGGTTTTCTTTCTCTAGAGAAACCTAATACAAATACCTCACAATTTATATGGTTTTTTGAATACTCATTCATTCAAAAAAATATTTATTGTAACCTATCATGTGCCAAATACTGTTCTTTTAGGAATAAACAAGCTAAATAAAATTCCTACTCTCATGGCACCATGTTCTAGATGTGGGGAAGAGAGATACTAGACAACAGAATCATGATTTCAGATATGATTGGTCCTGTGTATAAAATAAAGCAATGTTGGAGAGTAGAGAGTGACTAGAGTGGGGAAATATTAGATAGATCAGGAAATGCCTTTTTAAGAAGATGACATTAGAACAGAGTTCTGATGAGGAAAAGGAATTAGATGTGAAAATTTAGAGGAGAGGAATCCTAGGTAGAAGGAAGAGAAAGTGCCAAGGGGCCAAGTCTCCATGAGCTTTGTGGTCTGGGAGCAGTAAGCAGGACAGCTGGGCTGGGTAGGGATGGTGGGGTGAGGAGGCAGAGGGCAGGGCAGAGGACTGGTAATAAGATTGGGTTTTAAAGTAAAGGAGGTTTTAGGGGGCCCACATTGCCTGATTGACAGTTTTGAAAGATCGTACTAGTTGAAGAGATTAGATTTAAGAACAATTAATTTTGTGTGATAATTGGAAGCAGAGAGGCTGGATGGGAGGCTGTCGTAGTGGCCCAGGTGTTCTTGACTTGGATTAGGGTGGGAATGGTGGAGAGGTGAAAACAGTATAGAATTGAAAATAAGAATGGCCTCCAACTTTTGACAGTTCAATTTATGGCTTTTGAACTTTACTGTGATGCAAAAATAATACATATTTAGTAAAGGTCATGTTTCAAATTTGAATTTGGAACTTTTCTACAGGTTAGTAGGGTGCAGTGTTTCTTGAGATGGCCAGGCAGTGGCAGTGAGCCTCAGCTCCCAGTGAGTCTCACACTCACGAGGCTAAAGTACTGACATTCCATAGTATGCTGTCCTGCCAGCATTTTTTGGTTATTATATTTTGTGTTTTGGCATCCTATCATGTCTACAAAAATGCCCATCTGAGTGTGTACAGGAGATATTGAACACCTAACTATAAAACAGACTTTGTGTTAGATGATTTGCCCAGGCATAAGCTAGGAGAAGTGTTCTGAGCATATTCATGGTAGGCATATTCATGTGGCATTCCACAGATGGGGAGTATTGAATGCATTTTCCACTTATTTACATCATATTTCATACGCTCTATTATTTACATTGTACTTGTTTCAATTGACAGTGAGAACATGGCCCCATGATAAGTAGAGGAACATCTGTATTTCAGAGCTAGAAATCACAGGTTTTGCTGATGAAGAAATCTAGACTGACTTCTAGATTTCTGGCTTAAGCAATGGGGGCCTGGCAGAGTGAGTCACTGGGAGGAGAAAGGCAAGGGGTGCAAGCATCTTTTAGACAGGCTGAGTTTGAGATGGGTATTGCATACCCACATGGGAGTCTAGACAGTCGAAAATGGACAGCTGAGGGAATAGGTTGGAGTTTGAGATATATGTGTGAGAATACTTACTGTTTACACATAGTATTCATTTGTGAGTGAGGAGATGAACCTAAATGAAGGAAGCATTTATTGCCCTCACCTATTGGAGCATATTCTTTTAAAATGTTATCTTTGTGTAGGGGGTTTGTGCTTAATGAATAATAGAAGATGACATACAGTGCGATTTGCCTATTATTTTCTTCTTTATTTGTTTTGTCTAAAAACAAATCCAAATTTAGGCATTCAAATAAATCCTGTCTTTCAAAGTAGTCACTTGGGAGGGCTATTCAATTAGCCCAACCGTTTCTTATAACTTTCTTGGAGTGATTGGGACTTCCTTTTATGTTTGCTTGTGCCACACAGGATACTTAGCTTAACTGTTTCATAAAATTATATCTTAGTTTTTGATTGAAAAATAGGATGAGTTTTAATATGTACCCACTATTAGATTTATAACAAAATGAACAACAAATAAATAAATAAACCAAGAATATCACCAGAAGGAAATGACTTGGCATCACTGTGGATTTTAAATTTACTTTTGTCACTTGGTTTGGCAGTTTTTAGACGACTGTTTGGAGATGTTTTGAGCAGTCAGGACCAATTAGGAGAAGCATGCAATCTCTTGTGTGATAATTTTGAAGAAAAGACCATTTATTTGGTTTTAAAGCTTTAATTTTATTCTTTCATTCATCTGTTCATTCATGAAAAAAATAATTATTATCGGCCTTGTACCAGGTGGTTTTCTAGCCAGTGAAAGAATAAGACAATGCTGATTTTCAAAACTTCAACTTTGGCCTAAAAGATATGCATATCTTGACCTTAAAAAATCCAGGTTCTTTTTTTTCTCAAATAATTCCATCAATATGTTAAAACAAACACCCTCAACAGAAGGAAAACAGTTTAACTGTACCTTTGCCTTGCCTGTCTGGTTTCCTCTTTCTATCATGTTCCCAGACAGCTAACTCTCCTCCTATGATTTCTTAAGTCTACCGTAATGTGTTCCTATATGCTATAAAATCCCCTTCAGACGTGAAACACTCTTATTTTTTCCCTTCCCCCCATTTTGCTTGAAGGTGTTGACAACTCTCTGGGGTAGGATTCTAATATATTAATTAATTCATAATAAGGTGTAAATGACTCGATGGTGATTTACTATGGACTGAAATTTTATTTTAACAACACAGCAAGACTGAGATCAAAGAAATCCATCCCTAATGATGGAAATGAGAGCATTTTCAAGTAGTTAAATGATATATTTCTTGGTCCAGAGCCTCCTCTGTGTCTGAAATCACAGCCTACACAACTCACTTAAATTGCCAATCATAAGCTCTAGGAACAAAAAAAAAACCTTTCAGTCTTCCCCTGATGATACTATTTCTCTTTCCTTTTAAGAGATTCTGCAGAGCTCTCGTGCCCCAACATATTTGCCAGTGAGCCTCGTGGTCCTGCTGGAGCAAGGGGCCACACTTCACCTTGGCCTTTGTTTAGTGGGATAGTGCCTGCACCCCGTGCCGGGGCTCGCCAGTCCCATAACTCCTTGGGTCTTGTGCAACATATTATTACAATCAGCTTCACTTGTTCCCAGTTCTTTCAGCATCTGTAGTGTCAGCTGGCACATCTCCCACTTCATCAGGAAGTGCATTCAAGGGTATCCGGCTAGAAAGTTCCCCCAACAAGCATTTCTTCCTGTTGCAAAATGAAGAAGCAAGGGTTCAGTTGGAAGTATTCATGTCTGGGGTCAAATAAGGTAGAGTAAAGTCAGGAGAATCTTCCATCATCAATTGTCTTTATCATGGGCGAGACCGGTAAAAAATTATCCACTCTTCTTTACTAGACTGGCATGCCTTTCATTCTGGTTTTAACCAGAAAAGGGATGTGTAGAATTATGTGATTGGTACTGCCCTTGTTTGTTTTCTAAATTCACAAAGGGAATTGCTCTCATACCATGGGTTCCCCGCAAGATCGACCATCTGATTCCTATGGTTTACTTCTGTATGGGGTTTTCTGTGTTTTGCCTTTGAATACACATGTCTGTCTTTCCAGCAGTTAATATGGCAATCCCATCATGCCAACTGTGGTTTTGCTTTTTCTTCCTGAGAAAACAATGCCCATTGCCCTCCATCTGCCTTTACCTCCAGTACTCTGTATGCACGTATAATTGCATGACAGAGAGGGCAGTGATAATGACCAGGACATGTCCAAAGGATTTGTAAACTAGTTCATGAGAAAGAGCCCAGCTGCAGGAGGTTTTGCTCATGTGAAAATAACCATGGCCCGGAGAACAACTTCTCTTCAACATTCTCTGGGGAAGAGACAACATCTTTGGGACAACATCTTCCAATGTCATTCATTTTTGTCTTTATGGTTTTATACTATGTCATGTGTCTAGTAATTAGTATCAAAGCCAGAAATAGTGCTAGACTTAACAGTACTTGGCAGCTTTTGACATAGATGTGTCTCTTGTAGAAAGATTAATTGGAGTCTGAAATGTTTAAGGAAGCTAACAATTATTGAGTGCTTATTTTGTGCCAAGCAACATGTGAAGAATTTCTGTATGTATTATCTCATGTCAGAAAGTCACAAATTTTCCACTTATTAGTTGGGATATGGATTTTATTTAGATCATGCTTTTATTAATGTGGTCTGAAATGTTGCCTATGCAGTTTTATACTGGAAAGAAAGTGTATTTAGTGGTTTAAAAGAGCCGCAGTGGTAGAAAATAATTTGGAATTAGACTTGTTCACAACACACACAAATAAATTCAAAGTACACAAACAAATTCCAAATTACAGAGTTAGGGTGGTCAACTTCCTCCCAAGGCAATGCCATGCATTTGGCACTGAGGGAGTCATTGTAACTCTTTATTTATATTTTTAGACTTTCTCCTTCTATAGTGCCCCTGTGCCATATGACCCTTTCTAAATGCGTCTGCTTTCTTTATTTGCATGGATTGCCAGAGGTTTGGCTGGAACAGACCCCTGTGCAGTCAGGGTGTCTCTGTACCCCAGCTCTGCTGCTTTCTGCTTGTAAATACTTAAATGAGTTAATCTTTATCTGAGTCTCATTTCCTCATCTGGAAAAAGGGGGTAAGAGTAGTTCCTACCTCATAAAGCTATTATTGTGAGGTAAAAGAAAAAAAATGTACCAAAGGCACTTAGCATGAAGGATGTCACTTTGAAAGGTCTGTATGATAAATGTTAGGTGTCACTCTATCATTCAGTGCCAGTACTGAGTTTAGGGAGTCCATCCTTTATAATCTGTTTGGATAACTAATCTTTAAAGTTCCTTCTAGCTCTAAAACTCAATGCTTTCATGAAACACCTTACTTTCTGGTCCCTAAATTTCTTGAGTGGCTTTAAATTGTGGTTTGAGTTTTGTGGTACATGTGGAAACTGATGCAGTGTTTCTCTGACTTAGCAAGGAATTTATCTACAAAAAAATCAATTTATTCTGCTTTGACTTTCCCCTGTTTGTCCTACAACATTATGCCTTGAAGTTGTTCCAGAATCCTCTTTGACTTTGTGGTTTCTTGCTGCTTGTTCATTCTGAAAAACTTTTTTTTTTCTTTTTGACTTTTGACACTGAACAACATAAATTTTCCTTATAATGAACTTGCCCATGTATATAGTGAATAAGACCAGGAATGTGTCAGGAAAGTTTCCCTAAGAGATTATGGAGGTTTTCGATGGTCTTTTGAGATCTGGAGACACTGAAGAAGAAGGAGAGTAAAAACTTCTTAGATACATATTGACTTTATTATATTGTACTCAAAACATTTCATGTGCATTCGTTTGCAGAAATAGTTCTGATTTGTTGTGTATATTTGACACACTTCCTCTAGGAAAGAAGCCATTGTCCCCAGAAAAAGTAGCTGTGCTTGGCTCAAAACATTTTATTAAAATATTAATGTAGCTTTTTAAAAAAAATTATTTTTTAAATGCATTTCAAGTCATAGTACATATATAGAGCTCAATTTTCCGTCTTTCTGGTTGCAAACAAGATAGAGTCACACCATTTGTGTCTTCATGCATGTACCTAGGGTAGTGATGTCCATCTCATTCAACCATTTTTGCTACTCCCATGCCCTCTCCCCTCCCCCACCTCCCCCTGTCCCATCCAGAGTTCCTCCATTTCTCCCATGCTCCCCACCCCCACCCCCTTATGTATCAGCATCCACTAATCAGAGAGAACATTCAGCATTGGGTTTTTTGGGATTGGCTTACTTCACTTAGCATAATGTTCTCCAGTTCCATCCATTTACCTGCAAATGCCATAATTTTATTCTCTTTTATTGATGAATAATATTCCATTGTGTATATATACCACTGTTTCTTTATCCATTCATCTATCAAAGGGCATCTAGGTTGCTTTCATAGTTTAGCAATTGTGAATTGTGCTGCTATAAACATTGAAGTGGCTGCATTACTGTAGTATGCTGTTTTTGAGTCTTTAGGGTATAGGCCAAGGAGTGGGATGGCTGGGTCAAATGGTGGTTCCATTCCAAGTTTTCTAAGGAATCTCCATACTGCTTTCCAGATTGGTTGTACCAATTTGCAGTCCCACCAGTAATGTATGAGCGTGCCTTTTCCCCCACATCCTCGCCAGCACTTGTTGTTTGTATTCTTGATAACTGCCATTCTGACTGGTGTGAGATGAAATCTTAAGAGTAGTTTTGATTTGCATTTCTCTAATGGCTAGGGATGTTGAACATTTCTTCATATATTTCTTTATTGATTGTATATCTTCTTCTGAGAAGTTTCTATTCAGCTCCTTAGCCCATTTATTGATTGGGTTGTTTGTTTTTTTGGTGTTAAGTTTTTTGAGTTCTTTATATATGCTGGAGATCAGTGCTCTATCTGATGTGCATGTGGCAAAAATTTGCTCCCAGAATGTATGCTGTCTATTCACCTCATTGATTGTTTCTTTTGCTGAGAAAAGCTTTAAGGATTTTATGAGTGTGGTAGGGATCAATAAATACTGCTTTAAAGTGCAGGTAGGCCTTTTGAAACTATGGTCAAAACTGTGCAAAGCAGAAGAGGCCAGGACCTGCAGCTGTGTCAGACGTGAACAGGTAATGCCAAAGTTATTTGTACAAAAGGTGGTGATGGTTGAGTTCCTGGGACAATAACCTGAGAGATCAGGGGACAGGAAAGAGTAGAGGGTAGGAAAATGGAACTTGGGAGTGGGTAGGGGAGCAAACCTTGGGCAGGAAGAGGGACGAGATCAGAGAGGATACAGAATACAGGCATGGCTACAGACAAAGGGCTCAGGACCAAAAGCCATAGAGAATCCTAGTTTGTTTAGTCCATGGGCAGGAAAAAGGACATCCTCTAAAAGGACCTAGGTTACTGGCTGGAGGGAGCAGATAGATAACAGGAAAAACCCCAGCTTCTCTAGGGACTCAAAGAGCAAGGCTTGCTCCAACTGCCCCCCTCCCTTTATCCCTGCCCTAACACTTCACATAAGACAATAGTTTGAGGCCAGAAGACAGAAATGTACAAACTGTCTAAAAGGTGAAAGAACCAGGAGATTCTAGAGAAGGCCAGCACACTAGTGAAGCCTGTAGTGCCAGGCCAGGCCAGGAAGAGATTGTCTCATACTTTAAAAAGATTTAAAAGTCCATGAGTGTGTGCAGAGAGAAATATTGAACCTGAGCTAAGCTTACCAGCAGGATGGCATTCCACTGAATTTCCAATTTTGAAAGAACTCAAATTGCCTCACAGGTGTTAAAATGCCTAGTCTAGAGTTGGTGCCTAACCAGCCAACTGGTGAGGTCCAGCTGACCAATGACCTAGTGGTTTGGAAGGCCACTCCACAGGACAGTGGGTCAGATGAGAGTTGGGATGAGGAGCAGGGCCAGCAGAGGTACACTGTGCTGGAAAAGCAAAGTGGGAACCAGGGCCATTCTCTGTCATTCCCCAACCCTCAGATGAGATGAGTCATCAGGAATTCATCACCCAAAGTAGTTTGCTTTCACATAATGATGTTGTGTAGTTTCCTATAACATTTTCATTATTTTGGATACATTAAAGAGTTACTGATAATCTAAGGCCAGTATGGAAAGAGTTTGGAAAAAATCCAGTGCTATACAAGGCTTCAGAATCTTCTGTCATTCCAGTGGCATGAATCTGGAGTTGTTTCCTTTGCAATCTTTATGAATCCCAGTTGAATCAGTCCCAAGGGACTTTGATTCTTCCAGTTTGAGTCACTAACCCCCCCAAAATTACATGACTTGCTTCTTGTCCTTCTTCTGAGGAGGGCTTCCCAAATGTTTTCTGGGATGATGGTTTTGGCAGCTGTTATCTCAAACTCACATTTTCCACTCAATAATTATGTTCTTAGGAAACTGCATTAATTATTTGAGCTTTGGTTTCCTCATCTATAAAATAGGGTGCTTCCCCCCTACCTCGTGGAGAAGTGGTATGAACCAATGACTAGTTCCTTGGAGAAGTATAGAGGCTGCCTCTGGCACATGTTGTTCTTCAGTAAATGTTTCCCTTATCTCAGAAAGCTGGGTGCCTAGTGTGTCTTCATTGCCCTAGTAATCCTGGGGTTCTTGCTCCATAAGAGAGAAAGCTAGTTTTGTATGAGGGTCTCAAAGACTTTGCTACAAAGAGGTGGAGTTTCTCCTAAATAGCCAAACTGGCCTATGCAATGGGCAGTCTATTATTTCTTTCATTTCCCACCTTCAGACCCATTCTAGTAACTGTCTGCCATTAACCCCTCCAGAGGTCAAACAAAGGACTAGGTATAAGAACTGCTGAAGCATATGTTACACATGAGTTACACTGTGTGGAGGTCAACCTAGGGGAAACAGGTCTCACCAAAAGCCAGGGATGATATCAGATAAGGTGCTTTTGTTCACTGTGGTTTCTCAGGACCCACAAGTCCCAACAGGAGACATTTAGGTGCCTCTCCGACCCTCAACCATATCACTCCAGAACACAACATGGTCACCTCATGATTGTACCATTTCCCCTTTTTGTTTTAGCCACAGGTTATAAATGCTGAAGACATCAGACATATAATGATGACTCCTCTTCTGGACATAAAGCCTGGGAGAGATTGAGTGATGTCAGGTTGGCCATGGCCTTCCCAGCTTGCAGGATCAATATGAAAGCCTCCACTGAATCAGAGGATCAAGTTCAATAGTTCTTATTGTATGGACTCATATCTTCTGGCAGACATCTTGAAGAACTCATGCCATCTTGTATTGCAGAGAACCACATTTCCCATGTTCTCTTGCCAAATGGTTTTCCCATAAGTCTGGCCAGAGGAAGGTACAGGTGAAAGAATGTAGGGTAGAATGCACCAGTGTATTTCTCCTTCTTTTTACCTCCCAGCATTGGCTGCTGCTGCTTGTTTGTTTATGGAGTTTCAGCTCCTGTTGGTCAGCTGTATCCCCTGTGTTCCTAGCTCCTGTGTAATGGCCTCCACTTGGCTGTAATTCACACCAAATGGCGTTAGTTTCTGGCTCTGGTAACACTATGTCCTTCCTGTGTCCCTCCAGGTGGTGACAGTTTTCTGCTCTTGCAAGTGTCTGAGTTGCCTCACCTTCCTCATTAGGCTTTTTAGTTCTTTTGCCTCCAGTGTAATGAGTCATCTCTATGAAATCAGTCCCGTTTGAAATGAAATGTCTCAGGTGCTGTTTTTCTGCCTAGACTGCCACTTGTACATGTCCCTGTCATTGCTATTTAACCTTCATGTTGAATCTAAGTCTCTAGGCCACATACTGGGAAACCAGGCCATGATTCCTTCAGCTCTTGGGCCCTTGAACATGTTATGGGATTCTTTAACCTACCTCTTCGATCTTTGGTCCCTATGATGGGACAGAATGCTTGTCATTTCTCAGTGATTTACTTTATGTAAACATTAGTTGACATTCTTAAGATTATCCTGCTGCCTGTTGCTTAGTTTCTTTTAGAATTAAAAAAAAAAACCAAACCCAAAACAGAAAACAAAAAACCCCTGTTCTTAGCTCATTATCCACCCTCTATTCCCACTTTTATTTTTGGCTTATGTTCTTCTAGAATTTGAGGTAGGATTCAAACCTTTAGATAAGATGATCACAAACAAAGACAAGTTAGGGAGGTGGAGCATCAAGGGCCACACAAATCCACCAAAGTGATGGCTGGCAGCTATATCAGATTTTGAGGGACAGCAATAACTACAGGGCTCTTGATGTGACTGTTGGTGGGGGTGTGCATCATCTTGTGTTAGTGGTGGTGGCAGAGGTACCTTCAGCAACTGGACTCTGCAATATGATCTTGAACATGATCCTTTCATATGTAGCATTGGATCCTGATTTGCTTACTTTTTTTTTTTTTTGGTAAATCATCAAAATAATTTCTGATGTTTATAACTAACAAATATAGAAATTGGAACTATGAACAGTGTTTTCTGATTTTCAAAACCATATATTTGAATGAGCCCAGGTGCACTGTAATCTGATATGCTCTTAGAATAGGCCTACACTATTTGAATTCCATGTAATATTTACCAAATATTATTAGGTAGTCAATGCTCAGTGTGTTCAGTAGGCTCCCTAAGTAAGTAGCCATGGTGGCAGGAACTGACATATGAATTGTATTATGCAGACTTCCCTTCAATGTGGCTTTCCTGGCATCACCAACTTGTCAGCTCCAGTGACCATCCCTGATACCCCCATCCAATATCATTTCAAGGAAACCAGTGAGTTACATGGTAAGAGGTCAATCACATTTGACTCCTTTCTTTGCAGGAGGAGTAACAGTATATTAATGTTGTCACTGCAATAGACACTGTTTAGATTTAATCCCTCTTCTTCCTCTTCTCCATGCTTCTGTCAAAGTCATCATCTATAAATATTCTGGGTGCCTTGTGCACTATCAGAGATTCTACCCTATGTTGCTTTTCATCAAGAAATAAATGTTTTTAGGAAAGGAAGCTAATGAACTGATGCCCATCAACATTCATGGCCTTATCATAAATCCTGGAAGCAGCTGGCTTTACAAAACAGTGGAATGACTCAGTAATGTTGCAGATTTGAAATCAGCATTTTGAAAGGTTGGGGCCACCTTAGAGGTCAGACTTAAGTTTAACTGTGCTTGATAGATGGTGCAGGCCTTTATAGAAAAGATTGATCCATGGACCAAAGGAAAGCAGTGCCACTTTTCACAATTACATTCAACATTATACCCTTGCTGCTGGGCAATTTGTATGTAAGAGTTTCAGTACTTGGAAGGGAAATGCATTCACCAGAGGAAACAACAGAGACTACTACTTCACTGTTTCAGGCTCCTGTTCCCACTTGGCAGGGAAAATATGGGTCACAGTATGGGCTGGGGTGACTGATCCTAGTTATCAAAGCCTTCTGAAACAAATTCTGATGCACAGTGGAATTAGGAATATGGATGAAATCCAGAGGAAGCTTGTTCTGGTTTGGATGTGAGGTGTCCCCCAAAAGCTTACATATGAGACAATGCAAGAAAGTTTGGAGGAGAAATGATTGGGTTATAGCTTGAACCTAATCAGTGAATTAATCCCTGATGGGATCAACTGAATGATAGCTGGAGTCAGGTGGGGTGTGGCAGGAGGAGGTGGTTCATTGGAGGTGTGGCTATGGGGTATGTATTTGTATTTGGCAAGTGGCAATCTCTCTCTGCTTTTTGATCGTTACATGAGCTGCTTCCCTCTGCCACACTTTTCCGCCATGATGTTTAGCCTTACCTTGAGCTCCAAGGAATGGAATTTGCTGCTTATGGATTGAGACCACTGAAACCATGAGCCCCCAAATAAACTTTTCCTCCTCTACAATTGTTCTCATTGGGTCTTCCAGTTTCAGTAGCTATTAAGCTGACTAAAACAAAGCTCCTAGGATTTCCCTGTCCAGTGAAAAATTAAGGGACGACTTACCAATTCTCTCCAGAAAAAGGCTTTGAAAGCTCAGATCCCTCAGGAATAAAATTTGGGGTCACTCATTCCACAGTAGGAACACTGGCCATCTGTTGATGGTGGTATTAGAATGTGGAAACAATGGTCTCCTTACCAGAGAAGTTGCAGGTTGACAGTAAACATGGAAAGAACAGGAAATATCTGCATTTACCCAGTTCTGTTACTGAGCTCCTAAAATCATAAAGGAAACCTTGCAAAGTTTTTCCTTTGCAGCCTGAATAAAATCCAAACTTTATTTTGGCTTACAAAAGACTGTGAGTTGTTGGCCCCTGCTCACCTCTCTCACTTCATTTTCTTCCATTCACTCCCTGGCCTGCTCCCCTTCAGTCTCCAGGTGAAGCCCATTGCAGCCTTGAGGATTAGTGCTAACCATTCCCCCTACATGGAAGGTTCCCCTCCAGACACCTGCATGATTTAATCCCTCACTTCATCTTTCCCCATGAATGAAAAAGGGGAAAGAGAATAGGGTGGAATCTCACCCCATTCTCTGTCCACCCTATAAAAACATTACTACCCCATTCTCTCTCCTAGACATGCTTTAGTTCCTATCATAAAATTGGTAACTACATTGCATATTATAGCAATGTATAGATAGATAGCAGACATATGTGTGTTTATTGTCTGTTCCTCTCATTCGGAAGATATTGCCTTTGAGGACAGAATCTTTTTGTTTATTTGTTGTTGTATCCTCAGATCCTAACAGTGGAGATGCTCAAAAACTTGTTGAATAAATGATTTAATGACAGAAATATGATTTGTTCACAAGTTATGAAAACCTTTGGGAATCAGTCTAAGACTTGGGACTCCTTAACTTTCAAGACATATAATAGAAGATGTTTTAGAGAATTTTTGAAATTCTCAGAGATCTTTGCTATCTTCCAGGTTCTTTAGTTGTTCAGTGTTGTGCTGATGGCTTGTTCTGCTCTGAGAATGCTTTTATGTAGATCCCTGTTCTTCACTGAGTGGCCCAAAACCTCCCTTCTGGTTACCTGCCTTTTATTTATTTATTCATCTATTTATTTATTTATTACCTGCCTTTTATTTATTTATTTATTTATTCATTCATTCATTCATTTATTTTCAGCTAACAATTGGTCTTTTTTCTATTTTCTTCTCTGACTGATATAATTTTTTTTGCATTCCTAATTTATTATTGAAAAATTGTGATGTATATAATAATATACAAATTTATGAGGTTTGTTTTATTATTTGGTGGCTCATTTATAAATAGCACAGGAAAGGGCCTAAGATCTTTGTTGTTGTTCTGCATCCTGATAAATGTGCCATTGGCCTCTGGGCATTGGTTTTTTTTTTATTTTTTAGTTGTAGGCAGACAGAGTATCTTTATTTTATTTTTATGTGGTGCTGAGGTTCGAACCCAGTGCCTCACACATGCTAGGTGAGCACACTACCACTGCGCCACAACCCCAGCCCTGGGCATTGGTTTTTGAAGGCTACTCTAAAGCTTTTGCTTGGTCATTTCTATTTTTCAGAATGTATATGCTGCTGCTCAGATAGCTGGTTCTAGTGAAATAGATATAGTCTGGAGTTAACTCTGATGTCTGGCATGGTGGTTGAGGTGGCCTCCTTTATCCACCTGTCTTGTCCAAATCATCTGAATGATTCAAGGTTAAGCCAGAAACTACCACTATTTTTCCAGGCCTTTTTTACTAGTTTTCTCTTTGAGTTCATTTCACATATGTAGCATACACCTTGCATTTAAGAGTCTGAAGCTCTTTCCTGCCTCCACATAGTTATAAATTCACATATTCCTATCACCAACCTATCTCTCCATTGGTGATCATTGGCACTGAAGGGTTTGGTATGCCCCACTGAATTCTATGTGAAACCTCTGCCTATATCATTTGTCTGATTTATCTTCATCAACTAACTTGGGATTTCTTCACTCCTTGATTGTATCTGATATTTCTAAAATATTGCCCCAAATAGTGGTTTGATGCTTGGGATAATACTGTGCATATTGTGGGAGCCTTTTCTTTTTTTTTAATTAATTTATTTAAATGCATTTCAGGTCATAGTACATGTATAGAACTCAATGTTTCCATTTCTCTGGTTGCAAACCAGATAGAGTCACACCATTTGTGTCTTCATACGTGCACCTAGGGTAGTGATGACCATCTCATTCAACCATATTTACTATACTCCTTCCCTTTTCCCTCCCCCTTTTCCCCCTGTCCCATCCAGAGTTCCTCCATTTCTCCTATGTTCCCCATTCCCACCCCCCTTATGTATCAACATCCACTAATCAAAGAGAACATTTAGCATTTGGTTTTTTGGGATTGGCTTACTTCACTTAGCATAATGTTCTCCAATTCCATCCATTTACCTGCAAATGCCATAATTTTATTCTCTTTTATTGCTGAATAATATTCCATTGTGTATATGTACCACAGTTTCTTTATCCATTCATCTATTGAAGGGCATCTGGGTTGCTTCCACAGTTTTACAATTGTGAATTGCGCTGCTATAAACATTGAAGTGGCTGCTTTACTGTAGTGTGCTGTTTTTAAATCTTGAGGGTATAGGCCAAGGAGTGGGATAGCTGGGTCAAATGGTGGTTCCATTCCAAGTTTTTTAAGAAATCTCCATACTGCTTTCCAGATTGGTTGCACCAGTTTGCAGTCTGGTGGGTGCCCTTTTCAACAAAGAAAAATTGATTGATAAGTTTTGATTGAGTCCTAATTGAGTTTTGTACTGAAATCTAGGTGGGTCACTGGGTGTGTATATATATTTGAATGTCTTTACCTCCGTTCCAAACTTTTTAAAAAGCTATCCTAGTTCTAATCTGTTCTTGGGTTGATCCTAGGACTATGCAATGTGGGCCAGGACCCTGTTGGTCTATGAAAAATCCAGTTTTGGTTCTTTAAGAATTAACTCCCTTCCAAGGATGGCAAAGATCAGGAAGGCATAGCTACTATCCTTCAGACCTCTTCCAGCCCAACCCACAAGCTTTGAGGAAGGGGGAGAGCAGCTGAAAAAGAATTGGGTTCAACTATGTGGGCAATTCATCAATCAACTAACCAATCAAACCTATGTAATGATGCCCCAATAAATCTCTGGACATGGAAGCTGAGTTTCCCAAGTTGGCTATACTCTGTGTATATTGTCACACAGTGACATTGGAAGGGTAATGCATCCTGAGAACACTGGAAGCTCCCCCTGTCCTCTGTCTTTTCCTTTGGCTGGTTCTAATCTTTTTCCTATAATAAATCATAATCATGAGTATAATAGCTTTCAGTGAGTTCTTTGGATCCTTCTGGTAGATTATCAAACTTGAGGATGGCTTTGGGGTCTCCCCTAAACCTGCATTAGTCGGAAGTGAGGATGGTTTGAGACTGTGCCCTGAGACTTTGCAGTTTGGCTAAGTATAAGTAATGACACCTTTATATTCTACTCCTTTCCCAGGGTATGAAAAATGACTAGAATTATAACTGTTGTAGTTTGGGAGAGGCAGGGATGATCTTTGCTTTTTTCTCTACCTTCTCTGCCAGTGGCTTCCTTCCTACAGCCTCCACTTCTCTTGCACTGACCCTTCTCCACACTGTCCCTAACTTGCACTCAGCCCTGTTGCAGCTCAGGCTTCCTGGAAGCAGGAGTTAATTCTTAAGCATGCTGACCTACCACTCAGCTGGAGCAGCATGTTATGAGGGCTCTTAAAAAGTTAGACCTGGCCTCCTGGGACCCACGGGTGGCCTTGGCCACTGTCTCCTAAACTTCAAACTTACCCTCACTTCCCATCAGACCAAGGATTTATTTAATACCACCAGGACAGACCACTAAATGCCTGAGGTGCTGAAGTTCCTTTGCACTAAAAACCTTTTCACCTGCTCTGAGCACTTGCTGAGGTGAGCTGAGCCATGTCTTTTACAAACCTGAGTGATCATAAGAATTCCCTGGGCTCTAATTAAACATTTAGATTATTAATGTGTCTCATGGAAGTTTTTGATTGTAGATCTGGTTTTTGGCTCATTAGTCTGTTTTATTTCAATTTAAATAATAAATAACGCAGTTGTTCTTATCATCTACCATAGCCATGTACCTTGAGTTCTGTTTCATATTTATTTTTAACTTTTTTTTTTTTTTTGGTACTGGAGATTGGCACTCGACCACTGAGCCACATTCCCAGCCCTATTTTGTGTTTTATGTAGAGACAGGGTCTCATTGAGTTGCTTAGTGCCTCGCTGTTGCTGAGACTGGCTTTGAACTCGTGATTCTCCTGCCTCAGCCTCCCTAAGTGCTGGCATTACAGGCTTGCACCATTGCGTCCGGCTTAACTTTTTTTTTTAATAGTCCTTGTCCCTGCTGGTGTTAGGGAGCAAGGCTGAAATGTCTTATATGCCCTCTGTGTTGGAGGAGTCATCCCTAGTCCTGGTTCTGGGGCTGGCGGTTCTTCTATCATACCTCGTTACGGCCAACTCTCCCCTCTGGCACTAGGATCTTTCCTATGTCCCATTCTGAGCATCTGTAGTCTTACCACACATGGATGGATATCTGATATGAGGACCAACTCCACAAACGACTGCATTTAGTCCAATAAACACTTCCTGACTTGAGTTATGTCCCAGGCACTGTGCTAGGTGCTGGTGGAATGAAAAAAGGAAAATACAGTTTAAAGGGTGTGACAGACACATAAAGAAACAGCCACAATACCATGTGATAAATGCTTTAGCAGAAGCATGTACAAAGTGCTATGGAAACTCAGATGGGGGAGTGATTAATTCCTCCTGGGAAGGGTCAGGAAAAGTCACAGAGAAGAGTTTACATTTGGGAGGTGATCAAAAGTTCTCTCAGAGGTCAGGGGGAGGGGCGGGCATTCCAGTCAGAGAGCAAAGCCAAAAGAAAGCCAAGGACAGTGAGAGTGCTCGGGCAACATAGACTGAAGTTTTCAAAGTGTGGCCCTCAGGCCATCTGTTTGTAGTTCTTTGGGGGAGATTATTGGAAATGATCAGATCCCTACTTCATGCTGATTTGGAATCTCAGGGATGATTTCTTTATTTTTACCAGTCCCCTCTGTGATTCTTAAACCAATTAAAGTGACAATTTTCTATGTAGGAACACCATAGCCACCTGAAAAGTTTTATACAGTATTGATGCCTCACTCTCACGCCTAGAGATGCTCAGTTAATGAGGGTGAGGCATGGCTGGGGCATCTGTATTTGTAAAGTTCCCCTGGTGGTTCTGATGCAGAGAACCACTGCCTTTAAATTTGAGAGCCACAGGACCAGACCATCAGATTCAAGGAGGCAGAATGGGCACAGGGAGACCTGCTGCAAATCATAATGGAGATGTAAGAAGTTCATGAAGGGCTTTCCAGGCTGTTTGGGGAGTTTGATTTTTATTTTGTAGGTGATGGAAAAATGAGGTTCCTCCAACAAGCTCACCTTTCTCTCTGGGTCTCACTAGGTGGTGATGTCAGAAAATAAGACAGAATGTGGTTTGTACAAACTTTGTGTTGAGAGGAAGGGTGCTCTAGAACCTCTTCATGAAGGAGGCTCAGGTGTGCTCTCAGAATAACTCAGAATAGTTATTCTTCTCTGCTAACTGGATTCTCAACATTCCTTTTTTCAGACATACAATGGGCTCCTATTATGTGCTTATTGTTGAAAAAATCCTCATCTGTATCCCAGGTAAATTCTGAGCTGTATAAAGCTTCAAAGAGGGACTTTAGGAAGACTGGTGGTGGGGGTTCTGCAGTTACTTGGTCTCCATTAAGCTCAAAGTTTAGAAGTATAGACTTTAACCAAGTCTGTGTGGAGTTCAAGAATAGAAAGAAATGTGTGTGGGTGTGGACTACTGTGCCTTTTGCACACACAGGAGAATTTGGGGGATGGACCACAATGACTTGGAAAAGAAAGTGGGACATTATGGAGAAAGTATAGGAAAATAGCCAGTCACCACTCTCAGGTGAGATTCTAGAATTTTATTGGGCCAATAGGGTCAGGATAGAGCCAGTTATATCATGGGTACAAGTGTAAAGGGAAAGGAAAGAGGTCAGAAGCCCAGTGCTGGAGCCGCCTGAAGGCCTTATTTAGCATCTGCATCCTCACTACCCATAGTGCTCTCTAAAATAGCCAACAAGCCCACCAATTTTACAAGTTTTTTAATGGGCCCATGAGTCACGGCCTTTGTGAATCTTAGAGTTGAAAATAATTTAGTGATTCTTTGGTCCAACCTCTTCAATATGTATATTGAGAAATGGAGGCCCAAAGAAGATAAGTGAATGCTCAGAAAAAAGAAGGATCCTTGGCTAGTTGGTAATAGAATGAAGACAGAACCAAGTCTTCGGATGTCCTCTCTGAGTCCATAGCTACTGCATTTATGCTTTTAACATCAAAGTGAAGGCTTATGCTTTGCCTGCTTTGAGATGTACTTTGTAAATGCATCATGGTGGGTTTCTACAGTCACTGTCTAAGAAGGTTACAGCAGTTAGTTCATTATGCTTGTTAAGTTGACTGAAGAAAAAAGTACTTTACTTAAATATACAAGTTTCATCAGAAGTACAAATTCACAAAATAGAGAAGTTCATGTTCACATAATCTGTTCCATATGATTAAAATTTTTATGTAGTAGATTCTAAAATTATTGTTTGTCATTTTTATAACATAGAGTCCTAGAACCACCAGCCTCAGAAGTTTCTTAATGGGCCCGTAAGTCACAGTCTTTGTTAATCTTAACAGCTGAGAACATGGCACACTGTCTGTTCCTGAGTACAGTATGGCTATATTTCTTTGGTGCTTTGACCTTGGTCTTGCTTCCTTTTTAAATCTTCTGGCCTTGTCTGCTGGTGCCCTCACTGAGTATGTGGGAGATGAGTTCATTGTTTTTCTTACATAGAAGTGCGCTGGTGTCCTAATGGATGGCATGATGGAGACTGGCAAATCAGTGTAGAATCTGATTTGGCGCCTAGCATAAAACAGGTATGGGGGTAATTGGCGAATTAAGTGGAGGTAGAGACTGTATATCTGTATCCAATTATTATTGGTACAATGTTGGAAGTTATTTTCAGTATCAAGCTAGCCACAGCCTCCTCGAAAAATAACAGACAAGAACCAGACAACCTCTGATTTTCCTTCCCACTCAGAGATTACATATGTTTTGGCATCTTTAAAAAAATCCCAGAAATTTGGACCATGGAGAGACTTTGAAGGTCAATGAGCCCAACCACAGCTCGTTCAAGAAAGAGCCAGATTATTCAAAGAAGTAGAGATTTGGCAACTTCAGAGTTTGTGTAATACTGAAAGACAGCCAAAAAGAATAATTCTGATTAAAAATCAGTCAAGGGCCAGAATTATTCTGTTTTGCTAAATCTCTGTCATGTTAATGAGGAATAGTTAAATCTCCATTTTGCTTTGGTTTTTTTCTTTGTTTTCTTCTGATGTATAACTTATATATGTAAAAAGCACAAATACTAAGTATATGGCTTGATGAATTTGAACCTACTTATTCACACACACAATTATCTCACAAATGGAGATATAGAACATTTGATACCAGGAGAAAGTTCCCTCACACACAGTCACGGTCATCTCCCCAGGGACCAAATCTAATTTCTATCACAATAGGTTTGAACGTTGAAAGTTCAATTTCATTTGAACTTTATTTAAATGAATTCCACAGTATGTAGCTGTGTAGTTGTGTCTGAATTCTGAACACTATGTCTGAGATTCATCCAGCTGTTGCATACAGGGGTAGGTTTTATTTTCATTGCTCTATGTGAATCATACGACTACTCCAACTTAAGAATTCATCAGTGCAGAGTATTAGCTATAGCCCAGAAGAAAAAGTCAAAAGATTAGGGTTCTAGTCTTAATTTTACCTCTAAGTAGCTATATAAACTGTTTTCTGGCCCTGTTTTACTCATCTGTGAATAAAGAAGTTGAGCTAAAGAATTACTAGCAATTTTTATGACTCAAAATGTCAACAAATGGTATATGAATTGTAGATCCAGCATGCAAGTGGAAGATATTCACAAATCATGTAGTTGACAAATACTAGGAATGTACAAGTAATTTCTGTAAATCCATAAATACAAAAGATAGACAACCCAACCTAAAATGGGAAACATTCTCGTGTGTGCGTGCATGTGTCTGTGTGTGTGTGGGTGGGTGCGTGTGTTGCTGTTAAAATGGAGAAGAAATTTTTGAATGGGAAATCTTTATGGTCATTGTTTTGACCACAAACAAAATATTTTCAAAGACTGAAATGTTTGGTCATCTACATATTGCAGAAGCTGATGTTTGAAAGTGTCCATTTGTATTGTTTACTGTAAGGGAAGCCCTATATTTAATTTGAATGAACGCATGAAATGCACGTAAAAGGGCTTCGTGTATTGTAAAGCTCTCTGCAAATGAAAAGCATTATTGTTATTCCAGATACAATATGAAAGCAGCTGACATCAACCACATTCATCCCAGTTGCAGGTGTAGCAACCAACAAGGGTGTTTTCCTTTGTTCCTTTGCCATAACTGTGGGAGAGCCTCTGAACCCACCACACAAATAACAGCTGTGATTTTAATTGAGACTTTGAGTGGGTAAGCAAGGTGTACACTGAACGCATAGCAACAGATAGGTTTTCATTTGGGCAGCCGCAATATTATTTCCTCAGACTCTGAAAAGGGAAAGTTTTAACAGGCCTCTTGGAAGTGACCCTTGTTTTTCCCCCCACCTGTTCACAGTTAACTGTCACAGAATGCGTCATCTCTCTCCCACGCGCACAGTGGGAAAACAACTTTGCCATCCAGAACAAAGGGAGTATTTTGCTGTGTCAGGATAAGAGGGTCTGCATGTGGTTCGTTGTCCATTTCCTAATTACACTCTCTCCCTTGGCACTGGAGTTTCCTGCTCAGAGAGCCTTATCATTTCAGCGAAAATAAATCAGCATGAGAAGCCACTGCAAACCAGCATGTTGCCAGAATGCTTGTGGTCTCTGTCTTTCCCTTTTTGCAAAGATTTCGCAACTCTGGTCCTGTCTTAGCAGGGTGAGAAATGGTTCCATGAATGTAATCAGCCCAGATTGGTCAACCAAAGGGAATTTTGCTAGTTCACTCAACATTTGCTGCCCGTATCTTCTTGGATGAGGATATCCCCCATGGCCCTGCCCCTTGACTAGTGATTAACTATTAGGTATTCCCTCTCCAGCATTGTGCACAGATGGGTTTCAGACTTTTCATATTTGTATTTAGACATACTTACCCATTAAAGTTTCCTTTATGAAAGATTCAGCAGTTCTGTGTTAGTACAAATGCACACATACAACATACAGAGAAACCAATGTGAATACTATATTGTTATAGAATATGAAGAGTTTCAGAGACCAGCAAATCTGGATTTTGATCTGAATTGATCATTATACCTTAGCTGAATTATCTATAAAATGGGGATAGAAATACTTCCCTTATTTTCAGGATTCTTGTAAGGTCAAGGGAGGCAATCCAGGTACACCTTCCCAGAGAGAGTCTGCCTACAGTTTTTGCCTCATAGGCAGATGGTTAAGATGATTGCTCCATAGATTATATAGCTGGGAGAGATTGCCCAGGGCTAGTCCAAGTTTTGTAGCAAGATAACTAGGACTTTTTCTACTCTGGAGCAAGGGATGCTATGTTCAAGAAGTGCTTCTGCAAATTTGGGGAGGTACCAAAGCAAAGAAAAACAAAAAGAAACATAACAAGGTGAACCATTACACTTTAGTGATCTCTTAAACTAAGTAGTTGAGTTGACTGACATAGAAGGGAGGTTTTGTTTTTGTTCTTCAAATATCAATCTCTAAAAAAATACCCCAAAAACCAAACAAAAAAGAAATACTAATCTCTGCTATGTTTACAGCATTTCTTTCCTGTTCTGCCAGAGGCATCCATGTTTCTTTGAAGAGAGTTAGGACTGTTAGATTAGAAAAGCAATCAGAAAGAAACTGGGAAAATAGATTCTTGCAGCTCACAGTAGAAGCACAGATTTTATTATCAGGGCTTTAATTTTTAGAAGCCAGGTTCTGCTGAGGAGGAATCCAAAGGGTAAGTCTTAAGAAAGAAAGAAAATTCCTAAAGAATCCAAAGAGAAAGTCTTTAAGGAAGCATGTTATAGAGTCTATGACATTAAATTAGTTTACAAAGGGAAGAGGGGAAGGACCAGTCACCCCCTGTCTGGGCTGGTGGGTGGTGGTCACTGAATTGGAAGGAGAGAAGTGGTGGACTGGGGGTTGGGAGGTGGCAACCAGACCTGAGGGAACCTGGTGGAAGGGACCTCGTGAGCAGAGGGTTGGTGTGCACTGTAGAGCTGGCATTGCCACTTATGGGAGGAGCACGTTAGTCATTTCTCTGTATTTTTTTTTCCTGTTCAAAACCTTCTGAAAATATCTGTCTGCATGTCAAGCCATGCATTTGCAGCAGAAGCAATAATCCCAAATATCCCTAAATTTTTCTAAGTTTCATATGCATTACCTAATCACCTATCTCTCTTTTCATTGCCCATTCATCCACGTTCCTTAGGTTCTATTTTAGAAGTTAATACAGCACAGTGATTAAGAGCGTGGTCTCTGGAGTTGGGTTGACTGTCATATATTTTGGTTTTCTCCCTTTATTAGCTGGGAAACTTTGAGGATGTTTATGAAACTCTGAGAGCCTTGGCTTTCTTGTCTGCCAGATGGCATGATCATAATTTCTGCCACATGGGTTTGCAGCGATTAAATGAATTAATACACATGAAGGACTTTGTTAGAACACTGCCTGATGCATAGCAGAATGCAGTAATTGCTAGTCGTCATTGTTCCTGCCTGTGCTCAGCCACATGAAGGCAAATTCGTGTGTGTGTGTGTGTGTGTGTGTGTGTGTGTGTCTGTGTGTCTGTCCTGTCTGTGGTACAGAGCTGACAAACAAAAGTGCTTTTTTTTTTTTTATTACAGTAACCAAAAAGGATGTTACATTTTCACCATTTTCACTATCTCAATTTCTCAACTTTCTGGAGTTATTCATTTGATTTTCTATTCATTAATTTGTAAATGCTTTTAAGAAATATTTATTGAGCCCTTTTTATGTACCTACTGGCATTGTGCTGGTGCTGGGGATAAAATGGAGATAAGATAGGCATGTCCCTGTCCTCATACAGTTTACTACCCCCAAGTAGTCAATTCTAATAACTCCTTTCCCTTTATCTGATTTGGGGGCCTGAGCCAATATACTGAGCGTATTTCCTAGTGCTGGCAATGTGGGGTCCTGCAGCAGGCCATAAAATGCATGGTATATGGGTTTAATAATGTCAGGGGAAATTTTCAGTTAATCCCTTGGACTGTGGGTACACCCAGGATTCAAAGGCCAGACCAAAACGGCATGAAGAGAAACAGACAACTGGTAATTATCTGGTGAATTTGGGTCATGTGGAAAGCCAAACCAAATTACTTTAGCCAAGGAAAAAATGAATTTTTTTTTTCTCTTCAAATGAATTAGTTTGGGTAGGATTTTGCTGGGGTCTTCCCTTCCTCTCTGTGCTTTATTCTACCAGGTATTTCCTAGAAACCAGCACATTGCTGGTAAAGATAAAGACAAGGACTCTGAGGAAGGAAACTGCCCTTCTGTGGGGTATTAACAGATCCCTGATCTTATTTCTAGTATATAACAGGTATGGAAAATTGAAGCCACATTCTTAGTCATATTACATTGGTAGTGCTGTGATAAATCCAGTCACCTCCTAGGTGCTTTAATTTTGAACTAAATTTGACAGTTTCTCTTTGTTGTGAAACAAATGTTTTCAGTTAGTTGTTTTCTTATGTCTTTTGAGTTCTAAATTACATTATATCACATTACAAATTTGTCTTTTTAAGGCAAAAGCAACTGAAGGGAACAGACTTTAATTTTAATGTTTTGAGTCATTTATTATACTTTTAATAGAGGATTTCAATGCATTCCCCCATCCAGGAAATGGTAATGGAAATTGCCTACTTCAACCTGTAATCTATAAAATCCTGTTAAATGGTGTAATGAGAATTTGTCACTTTGTCACCTAGCTAACCTTTTACAGCCCCAAAACTCAAGGCAAAGTGACATCTCCCTCAATTTGTATGAACGGCCTGCATATTTTACTGTGCTCTCACCAAGAAGCCCCTTCAGCCAAAATTTCAGCTAGTCCAAGTCAATTTTTAAGCAAAGTGCATAACCAGAAATTGGCACAAACATTTGTGTATCATCCTTTCCATATTCAAAAGCTGAGACTCATTTGATTAAGCATAAAAATAACTCTGTGAATGTCATTAGAAAGGCTGATGAACATTCCATGTCTGGTCCCTTGAATTTGTATTCTGGGGATGCATCATTAAATGCTTGTTAAGTCGTTTCCCTTGTATGGACCTGATCATGCTCTCTAGAGTCTGAAAAAATTATTTTCATATTGAGTTTAGAAGTTTTAATTTTTTTATTTCCATCCAACAGAAAGGAAACAGCTGGTAAGTTAGGGAAGGCCAGTACAGTTTATTTGGCTACTGTAATCTCCACTGGCTTCTTTGGTTCACAGAGCATCTTGATTCCAACCAGGACCCCCTCTCTGCCAAATGTCCTCATTAAACTGAGTTGTGATTAGAAAAGAATAAGTGACATTTTATTTCGTATGTTACTCCTTCCAAGCTTCCATACTCCTCTTTAAGTTTCCTCTTACTCAACTTTTCCTTAGTCTTGGGTGTTTCTTCTCCCCATCAGCTCTTCAACACAGGCTGTTTGAAGACTCATCAAGCCTTGTAGACTACTACCCAGTTGAACATCTCCTCACCCATTCCTGTGGGCTCAGCTGTCATCCATTCATTTATTCATTCCACAACCATTAGTTCTTACACACAAAATAATGTGTACTTTAGACTCAAGTGGTCAACTCTGAGAATAATGATTGTTTTGAAAGTGGAAATCCTCTTTTGGTTTCTTACATTTACTTTTCTGTTAGGTGAGGGTGCTTTATTACTAAAGTCAAAGAACCTCAAAAATTCATGTTACATATGGTGGAGAGGGCTCCGAAGGTGTATAGATACTGACTGAAAAAGTGTCCCTTAGGGAACTTGTTAAAAGTGGAGGTTTCAGGGACCCAGTTTCCAGAAGTTCTGAAGCAGTTTAGGTAGGGCTCAGAGGATCCTTATGTGCAGCCAGATTTTGTGCTATTGATGTCCTAAGGTGATATTAGTGGATATGGAATAAGAGGACACTTTGAAGAAGGACCTGAGAGGCAGGATAAACAGAGAGCAAGAAATGGAAGATAACTCATGTATATTATATTTTTTCTTAGTGTATTCGTAGAAACATTAGTAATACTGCCCATTCTGGCAATGTGTGAAGTTCCCAGAATGTTTTTTTTTTTTTTTTTTGGTACTGGAGATTGAACTCAGGGGTACTCGACCACTGAGCCACATCCCCAGCCCTATTTTGTGTTTTATGTAGAGACAGGGTCTCACTGAGCTGCTTAGTGCCTCACTGTTGCTCAGGCTGGTTTTGAATTTGCGATTCTCCTGTCTCAGCCTCCCTAAGTGCTGGGATTACAGGCTTGCGCCACTGTGCCCGGCCCCAGAATGTTTTTAATGAAGCAACACGGCGGGGGAGGGGAGGACACTCTCAAATAACTCCGACCTCAAAAAATAAATCCCAGGTAGATTGCATACTTTTTGATTGACAATAATGAGTTGATTCAAGATTGGGAGAAGATAAAACTTAAAAGATACATTTAGCAAAGACCTTGACTTTTCTCCCTGGTATTTTTCAACTTGTGGCCATAGAGACAAATGGTCCTATTGGTATCATTATATATGTGTCATCCTCAACTTCAAATGAACATCTTCTGTTATTAACAGATGTACCACATTTTTCTAAGGTGGTCCTACCATCTGCAATGAACATTTTATATCTTTTGCCACCTCAGACTTCCAGCCCCCTTCCCTATTGTCCTTCCTTTTAATGATGGCCTTGAATCCCATTTCAGAGAATGTTGACGTGATCAGATAGACACACTTGAACTTTTCTGCTACAAACTCTATAAACCTACTTGCATTTGCACTGTTTTTTCATCTTTCCTCCTAGAAAGGATTGTCAAGGAAATAATTATTCAGGAAGTAGCCTTTCTCCAATCAAAGACTTCTGTTTTTCCCCTTCAAGAAACCGGGTCTTATCTTACACCTTCTCATCTTTTCAAGGACTTAATCCTTTAAAAAAAATTTTTTTTAGTTGTAGATGGACATAATATCTTTATTCTATTTTATGTGGTGCTGAGGATCAAACCTAGTGCCTCATGCATGCGAGCGAGGCAAGCACTCTACCATTGAGCTATAACCCCAGCCCCAATGACTTAATTCTTTAAGTTTCATTTTTCCCTCTTTTTCACTTTTAGCCACTACACTTTCTACACTTTTTTTTTAAACTGGTGTGTGTTAATATACACACACTTTCTAGCATCTTCCATTCAAAATAAACCTCTCAGGACTGGTGGTATAGCTTGGTGGTAGAGTACTTGCCTAAGATGTGTGAGGCCCTGGGCTTAATCTATAGAACCACAATAAATAAATAGAAGAAAGAAAGGAGGGTAGAAAGAAAGAAAAGGAAGGAAGGAAGGAGGGAGACAGAAAGGGAGGAAAGAAGGAAATCTCTTAATCTCATACCTACTGTTTCTTTGACTCTTTCTTGGTCAAAACTCTTAAAAAGTTTCTATACATTTTTCATTTCCTCAACTCTTGTTGTTTCTTTACCTCACCTCCAGGTGGTGTTTGCTCTCTCTAATTCAGCAAGCTCTTTCTCATCTGCTCAGGAAAAGCCACCAGTATTTTTTATGCTGCAAAAGTGCCTTGTTGAGCTCTTATTGCCGTTCATTGCAGTAGAACACTGACCGTCTCCTTGAAGCACTTTGTCTTTGAGACTCAGTACCACTGCCATCTTCTGATTCTCCTACCTCTGTGACATGACTTCTTAGAACCTCTTTACCCAAACTCTGAGAAATGGGTTTCCTCTGAGTTGCGTCCTGGGGCCTTCACTCCTTTCTCCACATTCTCCTTAGGTCTTACTCATTCATTCCCTTGCTCTGTATTAGCTATCCATTTTCCCTTTTTTTCTCTCTTTCCTCTGTAGGCTTCCTGTGTATGTATGTATCTACCATTCTCATAGGAAATGAATTGTTTTGTTGGTTATTATGTACATGATACATTACTATAGATATCATTCTGCACCTTGTTTTTTTAAATTTAACATAGCTATGGTTCAAGGAGATGTACCCTGTTCTTTTCAATAGCTTCATACTGTTCATTGACATGGAAACTGCAAACGTCTGAATGTCCCCCAACATTCATTTGTGGAAACTTAGCCACCATTGTGGTAATATTGAGGTAGGGCCTTTTAGGAACTGATTACTTCATGAGAGCGTTGCCCTCGTGAATGCCCTTATAAAAGGGCAGGAGGGAAATAGCTTATTTCCTTCTCATTTGCCCTTCCATACCCTCAACTGTGTAAGAATACAACTTCATGGAGGTACAGAAACACGGTGCCCATTTGGAAGCAGAGAGTGGCCCTCAACACATACCAAACCTGCTGGTATCTATCTTCATCTTGGACTTTTCAGGAATAATTTTTTATTGTTTATGAATTGGTCTGGGGTAGTCTGTTATAGCAGCACACATGGGGTAAGACAAATGCATTCACAGATTTGCACTGTTCCCCTGTTGTGGACATTGGTGGTGTTCACAGGTTTTTGCTGCGGAAAACACAATATCATTGTGGTTCCCTTCTCATACACACTTGTGAGGACTTCTCTAGGTTAGAAGTAGAAATGATGAATCACAGCACATGGACATTTCAGATCTTAATATTCACTGCTCATTTGCCTTCTAATGAACTGAAGTGTATACCCAGGGCAGGATATGAAAATACCTGTTTCCTCAGAGTCATGTTAATACTTGATAGTACTGAATTTTAAAATTTTGACAACATTATAGGTAAAAATGGTATTTAACTATGGGTTAATATTTTGTTTTTCTGATTATAAGTAGATGGGAATAGCATTTTTTCCTCCACATGACTAATAGCCATTTGTGTGTTTACTTCCACAAGTTCTCTGTGTCCTAATTTTTTTCTACTGGGTTATTTGTATCTTTTATATTGATTTATAGGAATTATGTATAGATTATGGGTATCTCCATTATATATATTGAAGCAATTTAACCTTCTAAGCTCAGTTTACTCAATAGGTAATTGTAATCTACTAGGGTGATTTTGAGGATAAAATACTTACGCCTTTCAAACACTTCCTGGCACATAGAACTCCCTCAAGGAGTGGTTGCTGTTATAAAGTTTGTTGTTGATATTTTTATTATCCTTCACAAAATCCTAATTCTTATCGTGCTCTACCTCAGGTATCCATGAATCTTTGCTGAAGGCCTATAATGTATTGGGGACTATTTGTAGGTGCTGTGGATGTGTCATGAACAAGGTCCCTGCCTTCAGGTAATTGATATGCTGGTATTGTCAGCTGGCCATAATTACACAAGAACATAAGCACTGTGTCAAATAGAGTCAGTGGGGAGGGCTGGGGAAACTTAGCCCTTAGTAAAGGGATTGAAAGTTCAGGGTGTGATGTACTACTTTAGGGTAGATGACCATAGATGGCCTCTTTTCTTTTTTAGCAGAAAACTATACAAAGTGAGAAAGATCCTTGGGAATATCTGGGAGAAGAGATTTCCATACAGAAAGCAGCATGTGCAAAGGTTATGAGGTGGGAGCACACTTTTGTATTTGAGAAACATCCAGAGGCCAGGAAGATTAGAGCAAAGTATAGGTCAGAGAGTAGCCAGAGACCAGGCCACATTGTGTCCAGAAGGCCATACGCAGAACTTTAGATATTATTCCAAATATGATGAGAAATCACAGGCAGGAGGATTGTGAGTAGGAATTACCTTGATCTCACTAAGTGGAAAGCACTAATAGTTGTGTTGAGAATAGAATAAGGAAAATAAATGTTTTTATTTTACCATCACTTATTCTTCTACACTGTTCTTCCTTTCTTGATGTAGATCTGAGTTTCTATTAACATTTCTTGGAAGGTGGGTCAATAAGGAACAATTTCCTCAATTTGTTTGTCTAAGACAGTATGTATTGTTCAGTTTTGAAGGATAATTTTGAAGAGTATAGAAGTCTAAGTTGGTGGAGATTTTCTTTTTCTTTCAGTACTTTTATTTCACTTCACTTTCTTCTCGTCACATGATTCCTGTTGGGAAGTTGGATGTAATTCTCATTTTAAATACCTCTATAGGTATTTTTTAAGTTCTATCTTATTTTTGGAATTTATCTTTGATTTTCTGTAGTTTTAAAATGGCATGTGTAGGTGTGGGTTGTTGTGTTTGGCTTTGTTTTTGAAAATATCCTGCTTGGTGTTTATGTTAGCTTTTCATTGCTGTAACCAAAGTACCTGACAAGAACAATTTAGAGAAGGAAAAGTTAATTTTGGCTCAAGACTTCAGAGGTTCAGTCCGTGGCCAGCTGACTCCATTTTCTGGACCTGAGATGAGGCAGATCATCATAGAAGAAGGATGAGGTGGAGGAAGCTGCTCAGCACATGATGACCAGGGAGCAGGATGAGATAGTGAGAAGCCAGGAACAAGATACAGTCCCCAAACCATGCCCCCAATCCATTCCACCAATCCTGCCCACCTGCCTACAATTACCACTCAACGGTCCATTCAAATTATTAATCCAGCAAATGGATTAACCTGCAAATGAGGTTGTAGCTCTCATAATCTAATCTTTTTACCTCTGAACATGGCTGTATTGCCCAACGCGTAAGTTCTTCAGGGGACATTTTTAGATCCATACCGTAACAGTGGATCTCTGAGATTCCTGGGTCTGATATTTGGTATCTTGTTTTAAAGTGAGGAAATTCTCCAATATTATTGTTTTGAATATTTTTTTCTGTTTTTCTCTCTCGTATTCCCACCATGCCTATGCTATGTTCTACTTTTTTCTAATTGCATCCACAGTTTTTTGATACTCTGTCTTGTTTTTTTCCCCCCAGTTTTCTCTTTGCTTTTCACATTTTAAAAGTTTCTGCTGATATAAACTCAGGCTCAGAGATACTTTCCTCAGCTGTATTCAGTTTGCTAATAATCTCATCAGTTCTTCTCCATTTTTGTTACAATGTCTTTGATAGACCATTTGCTTATGGTTCTTTTTGGGAGTTTCATCTCTTTGCTTACACTATCCATCATAATGACAGTTATTTTAAATTCTTGGTCTGATAATTTCAATATTCTTGCTATGGCTGCATGGCTGCTTCTGAGGCTTGCTCTGTCTCTTCAAATTACGTTTTTGTTTTTATTTTGGGGGTGTGTGTGTGTGTGTGTGTGTGTGTGTTTCCTCTTGGTATGCCTTGTAATTTTTGACAACAGACATGATGTACTAGACAAAAGAAACTGCTATAAACAGGTCTTTAGTAATGTGATGGTAAGTGTTAGAGAGGGAAACAATCTATATTTCTTTGATAAGTCTCAGTCTTTTACTGAGCCTGTGCCCACTGGCTATAACCTTGGCAAGTGTTCTTCAGTTTTTCTCTCCCCTTCAGTGTGGCAGAATGACTAGAGTGGTCTAGTGGGGCTATTTCCCTTTTCCCACGTGGAAGGCTAGAGCTGATTGGAATTGAAGTACCTTCCTCTGGTAGGTTAAGCACTGACAATGTCTCAGCCGATTAGGCTCCAGTTAACTAGTTTTTCTGAAAGAAATGAAGGACAGACTGCTCTGGTATATTTCAAAATACTTCCCCTCTCACAGGCTGGAAGCCTGAGGGGACTTTTTTCTCTGATATTTATTGTGGGAACCTGGTTGAACTCCTGGAGGTAAATCTCATAATCTTGAGGAAGGCCCTTATGACTGGGTATTCCGGAACTCTCAGGCTTATCAACACTGAGTTTTCAGTAACTTGTCAACTGCAGTTCAGGTTTTCCTGTCCTATCCCTGGTTCCCATAACAGTTCTGCTTGTGAGTTTCCACTCTAGTAAGCTGTGGCTCCCCAATCCTGGAACAGTGGCTTATCTTGGGTCCTCCCCTCTCTTATGAATCCAAGAAGAGTTGTTGATTTTCAGTTTGTTTAAATTTTTACTTGTTAGAATGGAGTTTCAACTTCTAAGCTCCTTCAGTGCAGAATCTGAAACATGAAATATTTCTGTTAAGAACAGACTGTGGAAGACAAAAAGATAGTGTGTGAGTTTTCTAGGGCTGCCATAATAAATTTCTACAAACTGAGAGGCTTAAAACAACAGAAATTTATTCTCTTACAATTCTGGAGGCCAGAAGTATGAAATCAAGGTGTTGGCAGGGCCATGCTTTCTCTGAAGGCTCAAGGGAAGAATCCTTCTTTGCGTCTTCCAGCTCTGGTGGCTTCTGGCATTCCTGACTTGTGGCAGCATCACTTGGGCTTCTGCCTTGCTCTTCCCTGTGTTTATGTCTCCCTCTCCCTGCTCTCATAAAGACATAAGCCATTGAATTTTGGGCCTGTCCTTGGTCCAGGATGATTATATCCCAAGAGCCTTAATAATTGCATTTGCAAAAACTCTATTTCTAAATAAGTCTGTGTTTGTAGGTAAGGGGATGGTAGGACTTGAATTTATCTTTTTGGGATACAGTTCAACCCATGACATCAATAAAGAACCAAATTAAAATTTTGAGCCATGCAGGTCTCTATGAGGGTATGTATACATATGAAGATTGTGGGAAGTTCTACTTGGGATATATTTTTAGGAGAGAGATTATGGGATTTGCTGAAGGATTCAGTTTGGAGTGTGAGAGAAAGAAAGTCATAAAAAAAGACTCAGAAAGTTTTAGCCCAAGCCACTGGGTGAATATTAGAACCAGATACTTATTTAGACAGAAGCAAACTTCTAGGAGAGATGCTTACGAGACTTTCCTGTCATGATAATAACATAACGTAGAATGTAAGAGCAAGGCCTCTGAGGTCAGGTAGACCAGAATTACAAACAATGTTGTGCCTTGAGTTATGATACTCATCTCCCTGGGTTTGGGATCTCCATCTGCAAAATGTGTTTAATAATAATAATGTCTCTCTCATAATGTGGTTAGGGCAATTAAATGTGATTATGCAAGTGACATAGAGAATAGATGGGGGTAAACAGGTAGTGCTTCTTCTATAAATCTTATCCATCCATCTCATTTTGAAAGGAATCTAAAAAGATTTGCAAGATTCTTTCAATTGTCCCACTCTGTGATCTTGGTATCAGTATAGTGGATCAAGAAAACTGATTTGGCATCTAGGGGAACAAGGCAAGAATGAAGCAAGGAGCCTCCTATATTATCCTTTGAGAGATGTTAAGAACAGTGGCATACGTTTAGAGGAGAGGGAGAAGACAGAGGGACATGTTACAGAGAGATCTGCACAGGGCTCCGCAAATGATGCACTGTGAGAAAAGATACAGATGAACAACTTCCTAAATCTGAAAGACTGGAATGGAATCTTTGATGGAAGTCAGAAAGCCAAAATGCAGAGTAGCCTTGAGAGGAGATAGGACACGTTTGTTGTCACTGTGAAGTGCTGGCAGGTTAGGTACCAAGTAGAATCCTGTCATGCTAGAAGTGCTCCATATCTGAATGGTTGGTAGGTGCTCTAGGTTAACACTGTCCAATGTGAGAGCCACAAATGTTAGCCATGTGCAATTTAAATTTTCCTAGTAACCACCATAAAAAAGTAAGAAGAAACAGAAGAAACGAATTCTGACAATATATTTTTAAACTTATTATAGCTATAATATTATAATTTGATGAATAATCAATGTAAAGATATTAGTCACATTATTTTTATGTCAGATCTTTGAAATGAAGTATGTATTTTATAATTATAATATATCCCAACTTGTCCTAGCCATATTTTGAGAGTTCAGTAACTGGTTTGTTAGACTGTACACTTAGAAGTGGAGGTAATTTTCAGTCAGTGAATTGTAATGATTGAATTTCAAAAGAGGAAATAAATCTAGCATGGAGGAGAAGACTACCGTAATAGGATGATATTTGGGACGGAGGGATTGCTTGAGGAAAAAGGGAAACCAAGACAAAATTGGGGAAGAGTTTACTTTGTAAAAGTTTGATCCCCACATTAGACTGCCTGGCCCCAGATAAGAGGTCAGTTTGTAGGAGCAATTCAATTCATGTTTTATTTTATTACCCTATTGTTTTATTTATTTTTCTATTTGCAAGTGGCCTTGTTCATGTGTATTTTTATTGCCCACCTCTCCATTACAAGTAAATCTGATTTCCTTATAACTGTATTCCCAGAAAAGTGCCTCTCACACAGTAAGACTCAATACATGTCCATGAGATAAAAATCAAATCCATGCCTTCCAGGAATGTTCAGTATAAATGGTAGAGAAGAATTACACAGAAGAGAACCTAATGATCTATTAGAGGAGAATTGGACTCTTAATGAATGATACTATAGCTGCAGAATCTAGAAGTACAATAGAAAGAAAGACCCACAGGGTTTGAAGAAGCCTAGCAAGAGAGAATTGGAGCATGGCTATATCTTAAATGATGGATAGCCTTTGAATATTTGGAAAGGAAGGAAGGATTAATGACAAGCAAAGGAAAGATGCATGTAGGTAGTCTGGTTGTAATAATTACTGAGAAAAACTAAGATATCAAGTTGGGATAGTAGCCACCAAGTTGCCATTGAAGTTTTTTTAGGTGTGTGAAGCAGAATTTTAAGAACATCATATCAGATGAATCAAAGAGAGAAGTGGTAGGAAGCTACTGCCACTTTCCAGAAGGTGGAAAATGTTGGATTAAGATAATGCCTTTGGGGATGGGCAGGATGAGAGATTTGAGAGATTGTTTGAACAATGGCCTCAATGGACACTGTTTTGATCTAAATGTGCATTGGAGGCTTGAACAAGTTGCTAAGAACAATTCTAACTTGGTCTACTGAGTGATGGCACTGTCGATTGAAAGTTCTGAATAGCAAATTGCTTTTAGAGGTAGGGACTGTGAGAGGAAAATGGATTAAAGTCAAAGTGTTGAAAGATGTCCAAGTGGAAATTTCCAGTAAGCCTTCAGATGACTAAGGGATTTAGAGAATGTAGGTTCTTTCCAAATCTTCCGTTCTTTTTTGCCTATATAGAAAGTGTTTACTTTATGTGTTTCCCTGTGGCTCAGTTGATTACATTCTTATGTGTGGTTTGAAGCTCCTCTGGCTTCAAACCTGTATTTGTTTTGGGCATGGTGGGACTAGAGTGCTAACGAGCCCAAGGTCATGGGTTTGATCCCAAGAAAGGCCAGTTAGTTTCATGGAAAGGAAAATTGCATTCCATGGTTCACAGACTTTACCCCGAATCCTGTCTATTTGTCTCTAAACTATGTAGCAATGTCCCAAGGGGGCCCAGCGAGAAAGTGTGCGTGGTTGTGTGTAATCCATTAAACTACTGGAAGAATGGTTCTAAGTGGCTTTATCTGGGTTGCTTCTTCAGGAAGCCTTGTTTTCTTCCTCCCTCAGCTCTTGGGACACAGATCACATTTTCTGAGACAGCATCATGACCCAGTGCACATGGAACTGTCACGTGCAGGTCCACTCACATCTGCCTTCCCACATTCATTTGCTTCTCTGGTAAAGGCAATGCAAGGATCCAGGAGTGTGTGATTCTTTGCTGCTCAAGTGTCTACTTGCAAATATTGGGGTATTATCAGTTTGACTTTGAGAGTTGGCTTGCTAATGTACAAACAAACCCTGGAGAGTATGAACAAGCCAAAAGACACTAGAAACCTTTCACTGACAGACCTTCCTTATCTTATCCGGCTGCTTTAGCTTGCTGTGGACTCTTACTGGGGAATACAAGTCCACACTCAGAATTCTTGTGAAGTGGTCATACAAAGATACAGCATAGAATGTGCTGTTTTTTTGTTTTTTTTTTTTAAAGGAAAGATGATTGCTATAGAATGGCCCTTTAACAAGCCCCCATAAGGCATCTTCCACAAAAGTACAGTTACAGTACCTGCTGGGACAGCATCTGAAGTCTGTTTCTGTGCATACTGCATTTTCAAAAATCAATCTTAGAGATTCTCAAATTGCTTTTCCAGTTGACTGACACACCCCTGGGTTGCACAGGAATGACCCCAAAGAAGATTTGGAAAAATGTTACACACATCTTGAAAGAGTAAAAATAAATCCTCACAGCTTAAGAGGGACTTGAAAATATGTTCACTTCTCTTTCAGGGAATTGGAGTTTGCCACACCAGGGATATTTCTATTATTCAACATATGAAAAATTTAAAAGATTGAGAAGTAAGAGACCATTTAATGGATTGCTAAGAATAAGAATGATGTCTAGAAGACTAGGCTGTGGAATAAATATGGCTAAAAGTAAAAGAATTACTACATGTGAACAACAGATGATATGTTCCCTAATATCTGTTTAATAAACAAATATTATCTAAAAGGTTGATTCTGAGAATTCTATGTGGTAATAGACATGTTTTTTGGACTTGAAAAATAGGAGGCACTCAGTAAATATTAGTTGACTGAATAGCAAATAGTTTTGTAAATGAATGGCAATTACTTTTATTATATTTTAATTGATTTTTAGGCTGATTAAATTAATTGGTACTAAAAAAGAATAACTACAGTCATATGCTGATGAATCTGGCAAAACTGGTTGAAAATTATTGGTGTTTGGTACATAATGACAAGCAACTGACTATGTGCATTATATTTTTTGAATTCATTATTTTGATGAGGAATTATTTTGGTATTATATAGAGATAGCCTGCAAATATTAAATAGGCCATTAAAAATCATTATGTGGGAAGTTTATAGCTCTGGTGGCTGGGCTGGCCTAGGGTAGTGAAGAAATAAAGAATTACACTGACCCAGCAAGAAAATACTAGACTTGGAATTTTACATTTGTTTTATGATACAAGAATTTGTACCAGTATTTTCCCAAGTGAGATTCTCTCAGATTAGGGGAAAAGGTGGTCATGTGGTCAGTGTTAGAAAGCTGAGGCCATGAATCAGAGTGTGCATTGACAAGGGTATGATGAAGCCAGCAGAGAGAATTCCACCTTGGGACTGTTAGATTCTTTTTTTTTTTTTAAATTTATTATTAGTTGTTGATGAATCTTTTTTATTTATTTGTATGTGGTGCTGAGAATCGAACCTGGTGCCTCACACATGCTAGGCAAGCGCTCTACCACTGAGCCACAACCCCAGCCCGACTGTTAGATTCTTCAAGTGCTCATTTTTAATAGTAATAGTAGTGGTGGTAGTGATGATAATAAAAACAATGATAAACCACACGAACAAGACCTAATGAGCAGATGGTGCTAGACTGTGCTGGAGTTTTCACCTAGCCACAGAGAAACCAAAAAGATGAAAAGAATAAAGCCCATGTAATGAGTTTTCTATATAGCTAGCTTCATTTACTCAGTTTAAAGAAATGCCCTCCCCTATCCATGCCATGTTTTGTGAAACTGCTTTCTGCATGACAAATGTTGGTGACAGATGATTATTTTTTATGTCCTTATTTTAGCTAAAGACAGATTTTGCTATCCGATGCCCATTTCACCCAATTTCTACTCTTAGTTCTGGAAATTTCACTATTTTGAGAAATTTAGGTGTTTAGGAAAACTGTGGCACAGTCATGTTTAATCCTCATATAAATATAAGACAGATATTACTGTGATTACCATTTTATAAAAGAGGAAACTAATCTTCATAGGAGTCATTTTAATTTGTCCAAAGCAATCAGCTAGAAATGCCAGAGCCATGACAAACCCCCTCTGCCAGATTTCTGCGCTCGTGTTTCTAACCGCTTTATTGTTCCTATTTGTATTGGTTAGAGTGCAGAGAGGGAACATTTAATGCAGGTGTAAAGAGATGAGTAGCTGAATAAGGGAGAGGAGCCCACCCAGAGAATATCAGCATTGGGAAGTCGCTATGCCTAGGGCTAGAGAGACACAGAAAGGAGGTGAAATTCCCAGTGAAAAAAACTAATAGCTAGACCTAAGTCCATCAGGAGGCCTGGGATGCTGCTTGGGCTGGAGGACAGGGACCATGGAGGGAGGAGCTGCAAATATTGCTGAAGATGCTACTTGAAGCAGAGGGAAAAGGGAGAAAATACCCTGGCTTCTTCCTTCCTCTCATGCTCCACCTTTTGTTTGTCTCTCTTTTGGGCAAACTCACCCAGAGTCCAGAAAGCATAGGTGCTGCAAAACTTAGTTCCTTGTAAAACAGAGTAGATCAAGGGAAGGTTGGGAAACAGGTATAAAAGCAGAGAGGTAAACAACCAGCACATTTTGCATAAATCTGTAGTGAATTTTACTGCAGCTTTTTCTATAGCTGCATGGTCTAGTATACCAGAAGAGACTTTTCAATATTAACAGTCTAGAAGAATCGATTTGTCCTATTGGAGAGGGATGGGGATGTCTGTATTTCCGAATGACTCCTTTTTTATAAGTATTTTTTTTAGTGGTAGATGGACACATGTCTTTATTTTATTACTTTGTATGTGGTGCTGAGGATTGAACCCAGGGCCTCACGCATGCGAGGCAAGCGCTCTACCACTGAGCTACAATCCCAGCCCTCTGAATGACTCTTAAAAGTAGAGAGCGCCAGAATAAATATGAAGAGAACTTTGGTACAGTGGTGCATTTCACATTATATAAGGGTGGCTGAAGTAGAAGTTCTGGGCCAAATAAAATGGGAAGCAATCCTGGCCACTATTTCTACCTCATTTATACTATTGTTTCTTTCAATCTCTCAAGGAACAACCCCTCCCCCTTTTACCTTTTAGAGATTTGGGTTCAGTCACAGCACTTATATAGAGAAGTTGACATAATTAAAGTTTATGACCCCCTCCTCCATTTCCATTTGGATGATCTGGGGGCTAGTCAGGAGTCACTGAGTGAAATAAGCAGAGTTAGGAAATTACAGGACAATTACTCAATCTTTAACTCTCCTCTTTAACTAAAAAGAGGAACCTTCTGCCAGGCCATATTTCCTACCTTACTTGAAATCCAAGGTCAAATTTTACTTCTGATGTATTGCTGCAGTTGTCTCAAATGCAATTTACATCTGTTTCTGTTTTTGGTAATTGCTTTATTCTTTTCAAAGTCATCTCATCCCATCACAGGGTAAAGAAAAGAACATTTAGAAACCAGATGTTGTATTAACCATAACCTTTATCCTTTATTGGATCCCAAAGAGGCTTAATCTCTATTCATAACCAGGTGAGGAAGAGACTAATTTTCAGTTCAGGTCTACTCTTAGGATTCCTCACTGCTAAGGGAGCAAAAGCTCTGCCATCTATCTGCATTGTGACCCAGGGAGAGTCAAAATTGATGATATCCTAGGGATTCAGCCTGAACATTTTGTGATAGACATTTTAATGTCCCAAAGTGAAATTCATAGATAACACTGAAGTATACAAATTCAACAACAACAACAATCAGAGCCATGCTTGAACTGTAATATAAAGGAGAAATTAAAGAAAAAGAGTTCATAATAAAAAAGCATGCATCACACGATAGAAATGCTCAGACACAGCTCTACTAGAAAACATAATGAAGCTGTCAGATGTTTACACCCATGTGGGGAATTATGAATGTGAAAGCTGCTTGTGCAGACTGCTAGGTATGGACTAAAAAGTTTCAAATAGCATGGATCAGCATTGCCACTGTTGGTGCGATTTTCTAAAATGGTGACATTTGGTAAAGTTCCAAACAAAAGACACTGCAACCTTTCCTTGGTTTACATGGCAATTGTATTCCTGTAAAATCCAGCTTGCGTTAAAATCATGGAAAAATATTTTGAGTTTATGAATAAGTTGGAGTTATGTTCTAGACTTAGGTGATTATAAATAGAGATATCACTGACATGAAAAGTCTCAAGCCCTAGCCTCTGCCTAATAAATGGCAGTAACACTTTCCCCAATCATTGAGACAATCCCAGGTATCCCTCCTTACATGTTTTCAAAATGCCATCTAGGACCAGTACTGTTCCTACTGGGAAACTGCAGTATGGTCTGACAGTCTGTTTTGAAGGGCAAGGACATTGGAGCCTGGTCTTGTGAAGCTACAAGCTACAAGGGCACTTTTTTCTTTATTTTTCTCTACAAGCTCTGATTCAACCTTGAGACTACACTGACTTTGATAAGTTGTCAAGGGAAAAAAAAAAATAGGTGGATCATTGCCAGAGCCCTTGGTAAGATTCTTTATGATCAGCTTCAGTTTGACTTATGTGAAAATTATTTATTTCTGGATTGTATAAGAGCCTAAGACATAACCTTCCTCCTTGAGGGGTCCTGAGATTGCTTTACCCTTGGATGTTACATACACTGTGTGAAGCACTGTCAAGGACTGATATTACAGTGTGGTAAAGTAGAGGAGTGGCAGCGGATAGATAATACTGGTCGTTGTACAGAAATACTTATTTTTCTTGATAATTCCATACTCAAATATGATTTATCACTCAAAGATGTAACTAGCTATATTTCTGCCTGTACCACATAAAACAAAATTTGAGAATGTATTGATCTATATATTGAGCTGTTTTTGTGTTTGGATTGGGGCATGACTGGTGAAGTAGTAAAAACACAGGTTTCAATGTCTTCAGACCTAGATTCAAGCTGATTCTGCCCGTATGTCACCTTCAGAAAGTTTAAATAATGTCTTTGGGCATCTATTACTAGTCTTTAAAATAGGGTTCCTAGTAGTGTCTGATGTATAGAATTTTTTTATAAGAATGAATGAGCCAGGCACCGTGGTGCATGGCTGTAATCTCAGCAGCTCGAGAGGCTGAGACAGGAGGATGGTGAGTTCAAAGCCAGCCTCAGCAATGGTGAGGTGCTAAGCAACTCAGTGAGACCCTGTCTCTAAATAAAATACAAAATAGGGCTGGGGATGTGGCTCAGTGGTTGAGTGCCCCTGAGTTCAATTCCCAGTACCAAAAAAAAACCAAACCAAATGAATGAGACAATGTAGGTAGGTCTCTTAGCACAGGGAGATGCAGATGTGACAGGAAGAAAATAATATTTTTAACAGTGGCAGTCATTTGACCTGGATGACCTTGGAGGATGATAGCATTCCTTCTAAGAATGGAATTGCTCCTTTCTTTAGGAAAAAACACTTTCTGGACATTCAGTAATAAAAGGTGAGTCAGCTCTGCCTCCACTCTACTGCGGGTAATGCTATTGTAGAGGAAGTTTGCTCTATAGAAGAACATAATAGAATTTTCTTGCTAGTTCTTTCTAAGGGAGGCAAGGAAATGTTGGATCGGAAATACTGCAGTCCTGAGAGAGTTTGCAAAAGAGAGGAAAGGTCTTGCCAAGGCACCAGAGGCCTGTGAGCAGCGAGAAATTCCTTGATGGATTTGTAGTAATGGATATTTGATGTTGAATTAGATGCCATTTTTTTGCTATGTGCTCAATTGCCTCTAACTTTCTTATCTACAAAACCTTTAGCAGAGATGCAACTAGATTAGCCTGGTGTGAATGAAGGGAGAAAGTTATCCTGAGTAGAGGGTGGAAAAGAGCTGGTAGAATACTGTGGCCATGGGAGATAAAATGCCAAAGCATGAGCAGGACATTTGGAGGAAAGGGCCTAAAGAACATTAATCCAGGGGAGACCCACAGAAATTTTGAGGGAATGAGGTGGGAGTCATGGTGAGCAGAGTTATCAGTGTCATGTGGCAAATAGTAAAAAAACCTTTAGTATTATTTCTTTAAAACCAAGTACAAAGTTCATAAGCTATATTCACATTTGAGTAATTTTACAAATAGTTTATGGTGAGTTCATTAAAAGAAAAATTGATCGATCATATGCTTTTAAACAAGAGGGAAATTTTAAATTTTTATACTTTGTACTACTACCAATACTGTTGTGAGTTTGATATCCACAGTGTCTATTCAATAAAGAGTTAGATCTATTGAAATAAAAGCTCAATGCTGAGAGATCAGATTCTTACATAGTCTCTTGGTGTGGGCGTGTATTAAATACCATCTGTATATTATATACCCTATAAGATATATTTAGGCCTTTTGGCAAGGAAATTGTTTGCCAGATACTTTCTAGCCTGGTTGTGACTCAATGCTGGGTCTCAGTAAGTGGGGTCAGTTTCTTCAACCTACTTTATTGTTGATGCACATATTGTACAATTCATCTTATCTTGCTCTTACATATTTTGTACAAGTCCTTTGAAATATTTATTTTTAAATATAATCTAAGTTCTATAAGATATTTCCATTTTGTTATATAATCAATTTTATTTTTCTGGTTAAGTTTTCATGTTCATTTGTTGTGATGATGTTAATTAATAAGAATGTTATGTAACAGTAGACCTCTTAAGGAATGACACATTACACCAACATTATCCAAAAGAACAAATTAATCAAACATGATTAATTTTAATGTAATTACTAAAGAAAGATATACCATTTTATTATGACACTCTAGCCATACATTTTCAAAATATGCTTATTAAACAGTAAATGTAAGATAATGATTCAGTTAGTTACATTTTTAGAAGTCATTAGGACTGATATTCTTCTGCCATAAATGAATTGAATAATAATTTCAAATGCAATCAGAATTAGTTTAATAAAAATATGCTTTCACTAAAACAGATACAATGAATGACCAATCATTATTTTCTGTTTTCAAAGAAGCAGGGGAAATTAATTCAGTGTCCCTAAGTTTATTTATCACATTTGGCCTATAAGTGTGATAAAAATACATGATGCAGAATACATTATGTAATCCCAATTCTCATTGTTCATTAACTCTCATAGCAAAAAGAGATTGACATCATATTTGGGGCTTCTATGTAAACTGAATATAAGCTGCATGATGTTTGAAAGTTTCTAATATTTTGAATAGACATTTTAATGATACATAGACACAGATAAGAGATGTGAGTAGACAGCTTGAGGTTTCAGAGTCCCTCCTGCAGTGTGTTTAGCAGCAGGTACAAGATAAATATCTAAACAAAATCAGAGTAAGGGATAAACAGAAGTGACTTTGCTATGAATCTGTGAGTGGGGTCGGTGGGTGGCTTGGAAGGGATTTTTTAGAATTCTATTTTCATTTTTCCTAGTTTATATCAGTGCATTATAGGCAAAAGAAAATGAGTAATGTTTGCTTTTAGGTCTAGGCAGTTTAAACAAAGGGATATTCTAAGGATTGTAAAAGGTCATTTTGAAGGTGATTCAGCCTCTGGTTTCTAAGTAGGAAAACTCTATTTCCATCTTAATTCATATTTCAATTGGACCATAACATTTGGACTCTTATGTTCTCTCTCTTTTTAATTTTTTTGAAGTTTCCCTTGAAAGTCTATATCAATGACATTTGAAAAATAGGGAGAGAAGGATCATGTTTAAGATCAATGTAATCAGACATTAAGTGGGACCATGTGAAGTGTATGTTTTAAAAGAGGTTCCTTTAATTCTAGGATTTCAGCTTGATCAGCTCTCTAAAAAATTCTGAGGCAGATACTTAAAAAAAATAAGGATGGGGAAGAATAAAGACAGTTTCAAAAGTCTCCTGGGCCTCTGTTTTATCTGTGACAGTTTTCCTTAAAAACAAAAAAGATAGTTACAGATAGGACTTATTTATTTAAATTGACGACTTTATCCTGTACCATGTGCACTTAAAGCTTTCGGCAGTCTTTGTGTCTCCTTTTTTTTTTTTTTTTCAAATAGAAATCACACAAAAAAGATATCTATGTATCAATTTCTAATACCTAACAGGAAAGTCTTATAGAATATTAATATAGCAATAAGCAAATATGTACTATAAGATTAAACACTAGCCTTGAAAACAAAACAAAACAAAAACAAAAATAAAGAATCCACAAAATTTTCCTTTTGTTTTTGCCCCCTCAGATCCTGGACTTTATGATCATTGCGGGGGAGGGGCATGAACTCTCACAATTCTTTACTGTATTTTAAAGTACATGTTGCCCTATGATAGATCAGATTTACCTTTTGAAAACATCGATGGGAAATCCATGTGATTTGAATGGGAATGCTCTTTCTTATAAGGAGAGCCAAACAGATTCTACTCTAATAAATTAGGACAATCTTTCAAGATTAAAAATAGCACAACATTTTAAATAGTCAGATTCAAGAAGTCAAGCATACATTTCTATCTAGCCTATGGTTTAAAGAGTGTATGTGGGTTTAACCTATCATCCCCTCATTCCAATATGAAAAAAGAAGAAAAGGACCAAGTCATTTTGGAACGTTTGGATATTCATAAAGACTGTAAAGTTTAAAAAAAAAAACAGAAAATGAGAACAAAACAAAAAAAATCTTCACAGATTGTAACATCTCTTTCAACAATTTCTTATAAAGGCTTCTCTTTCTTTATCAGTAGATAACCCCCATATCATAAGGATATCCTTTCCCACATTTCCCAATGAGATCAGTGATTGTGTTTTATGAGAGCTACCACCTCTTAGATCTTTGGAGAAGGGAGAGGATCTTCTACAGACCAGCCAATGCCAAAGAACACCCAAGGAAGATGTGGCAGAAGCTGTTTTTAGTAGTTGGTGAAACTATGTATTTTTTTCTCTTTGTTTTTATTTTCTCCACTTGCTGAATATCTGTTTTAGAGCAGAGCACAAAAAAAAAAAAAAAAAATCAATAAGCAATTGAATCCTCTTTGTAGTTCTGCCATTTACCTAGAAGATCTTTCTTTTTCTTTCCCTTTATACTCCATGCTCTTGATCAAAGTGTTTGGATTAGATAATATATTGCTAATTTTGCTGAGTTTGAGAGCCAACAAAATAATGGAGCCTTATAACTTTTAAAAATTTCCATCTTCTACTCCAGTACCCCCAAACTCACAACTTGGTGAGTAATATTTTACTTGTGAGTGATAAAAAGTTGAAAGGTGGTGTGACTAGATCTAATGCTATTTTATTAAGCCATCTATCTATAGAATTGTTGTTTTCATACTTTAAAAAAATATGTCTATGCTTTCTTTTTTTTCTTTTTTTCATTTTTTTTTTAGTCAAGTACTTTCTTAAAGAAACAATAGCACCACATTGGCATAGCTGGCCAAACAATAAATGGGAAAGCAAAATATGCTACATCTTCCATTCTAAGCATTCTTGCAAGCTATAAACTATAACAGAAACCCTGGAGCCACAGAGCATGAGATGTTTTCATCTATACAAACATCCATGTTCTAAGGGAGGGGAAGGATTCATGGGGGAGGTCAGGCTTTGTTTGTTTTCATGATTTTTAAGTAAGATTTTTCAAGGAAGTTATTTTTTCCCTCAGTATTCCATTGGACTCTTAGGTTGAGCATGTGTGCATGTATATGTGCAGGCTGGGTGTTGAGTTTTTCTTTTAAAATAGAAGAGTGAGTTCTAATGGAGAGATGCATTAGCCTGTTCAGTAGAATTGCCTCATCCTGAAATAGTCAAATAATTCTTTATATGATTTTGGGAAGAGAAACCAAAAATTAAACATAAGTTTTGAATACTTGTCAGTTATTGGAAATAAACGTATCCATTGAAAGCTCATCCTATCAATATTTGTCATTTGTTTTATAAACAACTTAAAATTGCCCCACTTCTAAGTACTAAAGCAGTATAACTCCATAGCAGAGGTGATAAAGTTTTGAGCTGGGAAGTTTTAGGTGCTTCCTTCCTGTCAATCCTGGGTCATTCTGTGGCAGTAATCAATTGAATTTCAGCATTAATATCTATTTTTCTTTGAGTGTTAATTCATTTGAAAGTAAAATGGTGGGTTAGTACAATAAACTTTTATTTGTTGATTTAGGATCCAGCTGGAGGAGATTATGTATTGAAAAAAGTTTAAAAAATGACATGTTATCACATATTGAAGCTTTCTTCATTGGGATATTTTGATTACACGGAGAATTAAATGAATAAAATAAGTTGTAGTCACTCTTAGAATTATCATATCTAACTATGTTAAGAAACCCATAAATCTGTGGAAGACTGCCTGTAAAGTTTTTCTGGGAGTCAGCAATTTTAAAAGGTACACACTGACAACAAGAAATAAAAGTCAGAAGTGCTATCTTGGGGATATGCTTGGGTTCAGCATCTCATTTCATAGAAACCATGTCTGGAAAAAAGGTAGAGGGCAAAACCAATCTATAGTTTCTTTGCTTTTCTATTTTTACATCTCTCCATAGTGATCAGAGAATTGCCCAGCATCCCTAAAGTGCTTGATTCAAATGACTCTGAAGACTGAGAGTTAAGATGCAGTTTGACTGAACAGGAGCACTCCACTGAATGAGGCCTTCTTTTTACATATTTTCAGAGATTCAGGAAGTCTTTTTTTTTTTTCCTGGCCTCTTAAACTTGAAGAAACCCAGTAAGGGGGGGAAATCCCCCAAATTTAAAGATGCCATTTTCGTTTTTCATATATACTTGCCAAGAACATAAAGGATAAAAATTTGCATGAAATAATCAAAACTGTGTGCTTTTTACCAACAAATCTAAGGCAGATAAAAAGATCTGAATGTTGGAGAGCTTATTGTTCTAAAAGGAAAATCCTGATCCATAGACGGGGAGCATTTTTAGGCTACTATCGATAGGCCTGTCCTCATTTTTGGATTTTCCTAATATCAGTGTTCAGTTGAATGTGTAAGACATTCACAGAAAGTTAGGAGTCACTCTTCTAAGCAGACATGAGAGGAAATTCCAGGGTTGAGGAGGAAATTTTTTGCCTCTTAATTAGCAACTCTAGTTAGCATATTTTAACAAAAATACGATATGTGTATGTATATACAACCAAGGATAAGAATAAAGCCCATTAAAGAAAGTAACTTTGTGATGTTTTAGTGAATATTAATTCAATATTTAAAACCTTGGGCCATTTTTCTTATATTTTCTAAGAAGAAAGAAAAATGTATTTTTCAAAATGAGTAGAATAGTATTTGTCATATTTAAACAGGTGCTACTAGATAGATGGTAACTGCTTGGAAAAATCAGTAAGAAATTAACAAATGGAGTGATTAATAATTACTCTTTCATTGGTAGAAATCTTTTTGTTTCTCCACTCTTCTCCTTTCCTTTTTCTCTTTTCACTTATCTTTATATTCATACAAACATTCGGTTAATAACTCTCTAGCCATGTTGTGAGTGGGTTGTTTGTAGAATTCCTTACATCCTGGCAATTCAAGGGCTCTGATGTTGCACCCTCCTAGCAACCCAGGATAAAACTCTGAAGCTTCATCTTTTTAATCCTCATACCACCCCTTTGAGGTAGGTAGATGACATATTGCCCCCATTTTGCAGATGAGGAAACTGAGGCACAGAGAGGTGAAGCGACTTGCCCAAGGTCACACAGTGGTGAGTCTGTGGCAGAGCTGGCAGTTTGATTCTTCCGCAAGAAACAGAAACCAGGACTGTTAAAATTCCTAGCCTTTTACTTTTTCCATTCCTTGGCTTCCTCTCTGGACGTGCCAGTCAAATTTGCATCGGTGTTTTGCATGTTAAATTCCTCCAGAGGCATAATTGGGGGACTTTGCCCTCTTTTCCTAAATGGATGGAATTTCCAGTTCCCCTCCCTTTTGTATCACCTTTGGCTCCAGGCTTTCCCTTCCGCTTTGCTTTCGCCTTTTACCGTTTTGACCAGACTCTTTCATATAACAAACTACAAAATAGCACCATTGTACTAAAAAACAGAGTTTTACATACTGTTTGATATATCCTGTATTATTGATATGCTAAATTTACATAGTGCTCTACATGGAAAAAATAAAAAGAGAGAATTTACTAATCAGGTTGCACACTAACTCATCATTCGAAGGAACCATTGAGAATTTAAGAGACTTTTCTGTTTCAAACATACACCTAAAAATGATTGGCCTCAAAATTGCAACTATTTGTATTATTATTACTTTTTTGTGGCATGTGGAAAAATAAAGCTATTTGTTTAAAATAAATGCATCCAATTTATATTTGGTACAAATGCCACAGATCGAATCTTGGGGGTTAAAAATTGGTAGGCTATTTGACTACTTACTACTGCTTTTAAGGAGGCCAAATTAGACAAATGTAAATGACATGAAGCGGGTGAGTGATGGGGATAGACAAAGAAGATTATTAGACACTGTAAAACAAAAACATCTTGTATTGTGTAGAAAGAAGTGCAAATAAGAAAACAATTCATAAACCACTTAGACAAGGTTGCTGAATGGATGCTCCAGCAGCCAAGATTCAGAAAGGAATTGAGTGCAGCTGGATCTGAACAAAACCCATGCATCTGTGGCTCTTAAAAGGCAGGGACTAAGATATATATATATTTTTCTCTATAGAACATTATTGATATAGGATCAACAGCAATCTATCCACTCCAGGACCATTTTTGCAAGGTGCAAATCTTTTAACAATCACTCCTAAAGAATATGTTGGAATGTTTACTTGTATATTTCATTGGGGGGAAATGCCCGTGTTTGAAATGCTATTGAACTTATTTTTTTTGGTAGGTGTTCCAATGTTTAACAGGTAACTCGCGCAGAGCAAGGGATCCTGTGGTGACATGTCATTCTTCACTCCTCAGGAAGCTCCCCCTACATTCTGTAGTTCTTGTTTCCCGCACTCCCTCTACTTGCGTTCTTCAAATGAACTTCCTACGAATCAAGAAGAAACAGTGATATTAGCTTGGTGAGGTTTTATATACCCATCTAATTTGTTGTTTTAATTTAATTTTTCATACATTTCTGGTGGGAATGCAAATTGGTGCAACCATGGTGGAAAGCAGTATGGAGATTCCTTAGAGAACTTGGAATGGAACCACCATTTGACCCCACTATCCCTCTCCTTGGTTTACAACCAGCATACTACAGTGACGCAGCCACATCAATGTTTATAAGAAGCTCAACTCATAATAGCTAAACTATGGAACCAACCTAGGTGCCCTTCAACAGATGAATGGATAAAGAAAATGTGGTATATATACATAATGGAATATTACTCAGCCTTAAAGAAAAATGAAATTATGCCATTTGCTGTTGAATGGATGGAGCTAGAGAATATCATGCTAAGTGAAATAAGCCAATCCCTCCAAACCAAAGGCTGAATGTTCTCTCTGACATGTGGATGCTAACTTGAAATAAGAGGGGAGGGGCTAGGGAAGAATAGAATTATTTTAGATTAGTTAGAGGGGAGTGAAGGGAGAGGAGGGGACATGGGAGGAAGAAAGATAATAGATTGAATCAGACATTATTACCCTGTGTACATATATGACTTCACAACTGGTGGGATTCTATATCATGTACAACCAAAAAGAATGAGAAATTATACTCCATTTATGAATGATGTACCATAGTGCATTCTACTATTATGTGTAACTAATTAGAACAAATAAAAATATTTTTAAAAAAAGTATCTATTTAAAAATTGTACATATTTATGGAAGACCTTGTGATAGATAATTCAATATTATCTGTGATGATCAAAATAGGGTAATTAGTATTTCTAGCCCCCTAAAATTCTATCATTATGTTGGGAAACGAACACTCTCTTCTAGTTCTTTACAAAGTATATAATGAATTATTCTAAACTATAGTCAAGCTGCTATGCTGTAAGTATAGCAGTATACTTAAGTATAAATAAGTATGCTAGTACTTATTTTTCCTATCTAACTTTACCTATCTGTTTTTAACATGGGGTCTCAATCTGTTGTGTCTTGCATGCCACGAATCAAGCTCAAACAGAGCTATGGGGATTGGTTTTTCCGAGAGAGGCATATAGATGTACAGGTCTTTAGTTAATACCTTGGCTAAACCTCATTCAAGTTACTTCAATGCCTGGTGGTGTGGAAATATATATGTGTGATTTTATATATGTATATATATAATCACATACATATACGATTATATATAATCATATAACATGCATTTCTACCTATCTGCCTCTCTCACAGACTCATTACTAGGAAGAGGATCCTGAAAATTCCAGTGTCTGGCTTGTAGCTTCTGTTCTTAGAAAACAAAACAAAACAAACACATCAATCCGATGGTGAGATCATCCTCTGCTGTTTTTATTGCAGTTCTATTTTAATTTTATGAAAAATGGAGATATTTCTCTTTCTTTTTGTTTTGGGAGTAGAACTTGACAAGTTTTGTCATTGATGTCATCTATAAAATTACAGACTTCCTGAGCTGAGTTCAGTTCCTAGCTCTTGTATTTTCCAGCCATGTGAACTTGTGCAAGTGATGTCTCTTGTGTCTCAGTTTCTTCATGAAACAGAATAATAACGTTATCTATAGGATTAAAGATTAAAGTATTCATGTACAATAAAAGCACTTAACACTAGCCTGGCACATGATAAGCACTACATACGTATTAGCTATTATTATTTTCAGTTACTCTTCTTTGCTGTTATTATTATGCCATCTGTATTGGAAAGGAACCATTCCAAGACCAAATATCCCGAGTTCTTTGCTTTGGTGATACCATTCACTCACCAACAAACAAGGCTATTAGCTAAGGAATTTGGAGTTTTATTTAAGAATAGAAACTCTATGAGGACAAGGACATTGTGACAGCTGCAAAGTCTAAAATAAGACCCAGGATATTGCAGGTGCTCAAAAAATATCCATAGGATGAATTACATGAGTACAAGGGAGTCCCTCATGATGCGCAAAGCCAAGTCATTTGACTTTTCCTATAGTTATTATTTTAGCTTTGAATAAAATTTAAATATCAGTATATTTAGACATATAAGGAGATGTGAACTAAAATGTCATTTATATACACACACTTAAGGTACTTCTTTGCTTGGTTTTGCATCTAGCCAGAGGGTCCTCTATGGGGGGACATAATAGATAATAATTGGTTCAGACTGAAGTTCAAGAATCCTCATCCTCATCCCTAAAACATGTTTTCACTAAGACCAAAACCCAATAGTTCTTACAATGATGGCCAGAATCTCCAAACTTTTCCTCTGGCTTAAGTTACAATCGCCCACCCAAACACAACACTGTTAGGAACTAAGAGTCCTTAGCATTGCTCGGATCTGAGACCTAGAGCAGGGAGAGATTTTAATGCTGAAATGGGAGAAAACCTACTACCATTCCTTAGAAATAATGCCTGTTGGCCAAGACCCACAGAGATTTGGCAGTTTTTCTTACACGTGTTCAGCGCTCCCTAGATCGTTAGAGTTTTACCACCAAGTCCCTTGTGGAAGGTAGCTAGCATTTTGAGTTGAAAGTTGATGGCATCATTGTATGAAAACATTTATTAAGAAGTCTAGCTCAATGGCCACTGCAAAAGAAGCTGATGGGAAGAAACTGGGCACTTTAATAGAATAACTCAAAATGCCTTTTATTTAAAATCCTGGCATTTATTTCTATGCATAGCAGCCATGAATACTGCTTGTTTTAAAATGGTAGCTAAGAAAATGAAAGAAAGACATATGGGCCCACAGAGTAAGATCACTAATGTTCCCAAACTCCCTGCTGATGGGATGTATTCTATGGAAGCCCCTAAATAACTATTACTAAGGCCACTGCCTTTCCACCAAACTACAAACCAAATTAACTAACATGCAAAGAAATATTCTAATTTGAGTTTTACCTTCTTTTCCTATTTAAGATGCATACCAGCTTAAAAAAATATTGCTAGAAATCTGACATGCCCAAACTAAGAAAATACTGAAGAATGGTAACAATGCTCCATGAGATGTTTCATTCCCAGTTTTCCCTGCCAGCTGAATGAATTACAGATTTGTAGAAGAAAACAGGTATGTTCTATACTCTGCTCTTTAAATTCATGAGCACTGTAGCAAAAACATTGAGGTTAGCTAGATGCATCGTATACATCTTATCTTCTGTTTCCAACAGAGATTCTTTTCTCCTAAAGCAGAAGGTTGGAAGTGTGAAGTCTGAGCAGAGGTATTCTCTGGACATTTTTCTTCTGGGCCTGTCTCAGCATCACAGCAGAGCTATGGGCTGAAACTCACTCCGCACTTCTCTAAGTAGCATGATTCCCATGCACACACACGTACGGTGAAGGCCATTCAAACCCAGCTGGGATGTCGTCTGGCTTGCATCTGGCTCTCTTCCCAGGCTCTTACATGTGACTTCTTTGTTGCAGACAATGACAGTGACAAAACAAAAGCACTCAGGGACTTGGTCTCAGATGCATCTGTTGCTTTACTCATTGTCTTAATTTAATTATGCCAGCCACCCTTGACAATGGGCGGCAAGTGTAGACACGTAAGGAGCAGTCGTCCTGAGCTGGCACCACCTTCAATGCACTTCTTGAAGGGTTATGAAACTGTCCCACATTCAGCCAAGCAAAAACTTTTCACTTCAACAGCTTATCCAAGACAAACAAACCAGCTGAAGCTGTTTCTAGTATGCAACTAGACAGATTTTGGAAAGGAAAACAGTAGTGAGTAAATACTGTTTCCTATTGACACCAGGAAAGGTAGGATTGTTTTTAAAAATATTGGTCGTCCAATTTGCTGGGGTTGGTTAACCCTTTTGAAGGGAGAGTTAACCAACTCATCAGGGAATAAGCTGGGGGAGGAACTGATTCGCAATCAATACATTATTGCACATGGGTACACACACCCTGAGGTGGCCATTCACTGTCTCCCATTATATTCTGCTGCTTATCCTAGCTCCAAGCTTTCCTCTGGAAAGCTATCTAGTAACTTTCAACCGAAGAAGGTCATTGAAGACTAATAACAATGAAAATAATAATCGTCTTAACCTTTGCAGAAGCTTTACAGTTTGCAGATAATCTCACTCAATCTTTGCAAACCACATGGTGAAGTCATGTTATTCATGTCAGTCCCATTAATAAGCTGAGGCTTGCTTAAATTTAGTGATGTGCTTGAAATCACATAGAAATGAGTTGGTAGGCCAGGGACTGACAGTAATAGTACCCATCATGTGAGCATTTATTATGTGCTGGAGATTGTACTATGCGTGTTCATTGCAAATATTTTCTGATACAATTCTTATAGTCCTTTTAGGGATGGGTACGAGTATCTTGACCATTTGACCTTTAAGGAATCTGAAGCTTTGAAAGGACAACCTACACTAATTTCATACAGAGAAGATGGGGTAGAGAATGGGATTTGTGCTGGTTCCTTCTGATTCTGGAGCATACCAGTTAGCTATTCTGCTGTACTATCCCCCCAAGACAGAAAAGTGTATTTGATATCTCAAAGTCCAAAACTCTTCCCAATAGCAATGGCTGATAATGCCATGAGCTGTCCATGATCACAGATGCTGGTGGGGGCTACATTAGAGAGGAAAGTAGTGCCCTGGGTAGAAGGCTGATCTAGGAGGCTGGATGCCCTCCCTTTCTACTGGTGTGAGTTGGGCCCCTTTTTGTGGTTATTTATAGAGATTTAATAGCACAGTGTTCAGTTAATGAAAGTTAACCCCTGGGATAGCATAGCCATTTCTTTTCTCCCTATCTATATGAGATTTGGCCTGAAAGACAGAATCTAAAAGAAGAATGATAATAGGCTCTTTAGATTTCAAGGAGGAAGCAGTAATCTTTTCAATAGACTATATTTCCATCATCTCCTCCCACTGCAAACAAGTTAACTATTGTATGAGAGAAAGTCTGGAAAAACCTGGCATCCCATAAAAAATACTGGGAAAATACTGTCCAGCATGGAACATTAACTGCCTATTGTATATCATAAAGTACTAACTCAGCATTGACCTTCTCCCCAAAAGGGTAAAATGGGGAAAAAAGATCAGTGGACGATGGAGAGATGGCCCAGATCTCAGCTCGTCACTTGTTGAAAGGATGTGCTCTTTTCCTGGGTTGGCCTGGGAACATGTGAAATTGTGAAGGATGATTTAGATGTCTCTGTCTCAATTGTGGTATCTTTTTACTTCACAAGTTCAAATTCCAGGAGCGCTAGGTCAGCCTTTCATCTCTGGGAACCAAACTGAGTGAGTATCATGAGATTTACTCAGGACATTTGGATGTGACCTTAAAACTCAAGGACAAAGTGCACAATTCAGGAGACCTGTATGTCTCTGGTATGTGGCTGTTTCTTTAGCAAAAAGAAGTGTGTACTTACTGGACACAGTGTTAATTCTGCCCTACTTCATACTATTGCCTGGAAACTACCTCATTGCCTTTTATGTAGTTATGCTAGGCATGGCTTAGGATAACTTTTTCTCCAATATGACCTCTGATCATAGTGGATTGACCCAGGGAGGCCCCTCCCATAAGCCAGTGACTAGATGTGATAGGGATACCAAGATAGACCCATTCCTGGGAAACACATTCCTTTGCTGACCAACTTTGTCTTAAAGACTCTGGGATGGATTTGCCATTCTTTCTTTAGACCACATAGTAGCATAGGGTATTTCTTCCCAAATTCCTCTCCCTTTCTCCTTCCCATGGGCTCAGACTGGCATTGCCACTGATGGTTTGCGCGGTCTTCCAAAGCCCCTCCTATTTTCTTTCACACAAGCATTCCTTTGATTCCTCTTGAGTAAAATCTTTGCTCATGTGACCCCCATCTTATCTTCTGCTTCTTAGGGAACCTAGGCTTATATGCCTGATTTGGATGCCAGCTATTGGGCCTCACAGGGGTGGTGTGACCTTTGATAATCACTGCCTTGTTCTTGTCTCAGTTTTTTCTCCCATATACTGAAAAGGTGGAGCTAGAGCACCAACCACATACAGGCATTCTGATTAAATGTAATAACCCTTGAATGTTTAACTGGCCCAGGGAGATAGGCAGAGTTGTGTATGAGAGAACCTATACTTCAAGGGCACTTGCTGTAGATGGATTTGGTGAAGAGCATCAATCTACTTTGACTTGTGCACTGTCAGAATCTGCTCTAGGACTACCTTTGTTAGAACATTGATGTGCTCTAGAGGGAGCTATGTGTGTCTTGTCTCCCAATTACAAGTTGAGCTCCTTGAGGACAGGTAGCATGTTTCCTTCACCTCTGTATCCTCCTCAGACCCAAGCATGGTGCTTTGAGCAAAGCATAGAACAGGAAATCCTGGTTCTTGGTAAATTAATTGAAATTTTCTGTAGGATTGATGGAATACAGTTTAGGTCAACAGCAAGCACTGCATGGCCACCTATTTCTTGTTGGGTTCTGAATAAGGTTAAATAGCACACAGCCCTCTGCTGTCTTAGAGCTTAGGGGCAAGAGGGAGTGCAGTGCAGTGGCTGGTGGGCTGGTGTCAGACTTGGTTTTGCATTTGGATTTGGCCACTTATTAAGACTAGCTAAGACCTTGGCAGGAAATATACCTTTTCTAGATTTTCTCAGCCTGAGTCTGTTCCCTTCCTTCCTCCCTCCCTCCCTTTCTTTCTTTCTTGATAAAAAGTTGAACTGTAGTTCACATTTTCTACAAAATGGAATGCACTTTTTATTTCACTTTAAAGAGGAGTTTTGTACTGTATAATGTATTTATTAATTTCTAATGTTACAGAAAACTAAAAACCTCGTCAACAAATCATCATTCCTAAAATTTTTGGAATTGTTAGGGAAAATTTCTCTCTACTATAGATCTTTTATTTGTTTTTACAGAATTGTAATCATACCACAATTCTTTAGCTTGAGCTTTCTTTTCTATACAATAGTGATAATTATAATATTTCACCTGCAGGCTTATGGTGATTAAATAAGTGATTCGTTGTGGCCTTCACCGCAGGATATGTGCCTAATAAATATCAGCTGTTACTATTACCGTTTTTTTTTTTCTTTTAATAGACAAAGCACTTTCCATGCTAGCATATACCCTTTTTCTGGCTGAGTAAAAGGAAAGAGCAGGTCTTCTGGATTTTCAGAGCTCCCTGGAGGGCTGGGAGAGAATACTTATAGTTCTGTCCCCCCGCCTAGTGGCTGGTATGCACCCCCAGGAATTCCAGGAATCAGGGAGCTTATATTCATCCCATCATTATTCCAAGATTGCCTTGATTTATCAATTTTCTTAATTTTCAAAGGACACCACCTGACTCTATTTCAAATAGTTTTTTTTCCTGTGATGTAAGAAAGCACTACCAAAATGGCTTACAAGTCTGGAAGAGAAAAGGAGAAGAAGAAAAAAATGCTGAAGGGTACTTTCTTTCCCTGGCAAGAGGTATTTATGTTGTTTTTAATAGTCTTGAAGGATGTTGTAAAAGACTTCAGGATTCAGGGCTGCTTAGATTGCTGATTTTCTGGGCAGCTTGTTGAGTTAGCCATTTGTTTTTATGTTACAATTTTAAATTAAAAAAAAAAGTTTAAGTGCACTATCTTTCCCAGAGGGAGATGATTTTGGAATTGCTAAAGGATCAAGTGTTATGGCATATAAAAAAGTGAAACACCAGACTCTAGCAATTTTACTGATATGTGTTAAAATTTCCACACATTCTTACCTAGGAGCTGGAATTGATTTTTCCTTTTCTCTTGCACTTCTAAATGCCATTGTTTCATCTGACAACACTTCAACTAGCACGTGTGATAATTGATTTTATGATGTCTTTGAGAGATGTGAGGCCCAGGGTTTTTACCTGTGGGTGTCTCTTTAATATAATTGTGATGAGTTTGCAGGGTTAGTAGGAACGGGTGTTGCCGTCTTCCACTCATTCTTTGTATGTGTGACAAATCTGGGCAGAGCATTCAAACTCTGTGTTCTGAATTTTCCTCCTCACTGAATTGAGAGAAATTTTGGAAGTCTGGAAGACTCTTCTGAACTTTTAGGATATACAAAATAGCACTAGGACAAGTTGAAGTGATTTGCATCTGTTTGAGGTTGATGGGAGCCTTCAGCATAGAAAAGTAAACATGACAGACGCCAGCCAGTGCTTTTCCAAGACAGAAAATGGCGCAAGAACAGTTCATGCGTGCAGTCTTAAAAAATCAGACTTGTTGCATTGTGCCAAAAGGACATCCACCTCCACCCTGTTATCCTTTTCAAGAAAGGAGACGAGTATTATTTGCAGAGACAAACCAGAATGTTTGAGAATGACCAGCTCAACTTATACTGACAAAAGAACAATAATGATGTTGTGCATTTATTGGTTCTTTTCTACTTCTCTTCTCATCTTGCAATGCCTCATGAACAAGTCAAGCATGCCACACCATGACACAAATTTTGTGCATTCGCAAGTTTACAGTTGTCATAGGATCAGGGATCTTTCTCAGCCCTTGACTTGTCATGGTCTTGCTCCTAATTACTTGGAATTTTTGTCTTGCCATAATTGTTATCTACAGTTGTGAAAATAGCCCATCATATTTTCACAGATGGCAGGGCTGGTTGATCTTTGATTACTTAACCTCTTGGTGTTGGCCAGACAGAAAGCCCCATGCAAATATTTATGGATTTTACACAGAATTTTATAAAACTTTTGGCATAGGAATCCTAGCTTGAAAGCTGGGGCCATTTGGCCAGTGCAGGTTTGATGTAAAATTTCTTGGTCTCTCACTGGGAACTGTGGAGCAATTTTAGCAAAGACAAGAGTTGCTATCATGCTCAGCCAGTCATAGGTCCTGCTCTTAACATCCCATGTAGATTCTGACCATGCCAGTCAGAGGACCCAATGTGGACATTGTCTCCTTTTTAATCTTTTCCAACATGAAAATAATACTTGCCTGAACAAGTATAAACATATGTTCCTTTATCTGACCTATTGAAAATGAAAGCGTATGCCAGAGTGAATAGAGGAAGTTAGAGATTTATGGTTAAGGAAGGGGAAATGGTGTAAGAGGCATGTGATAGTTTTTGCCAATAATCCTGGTCTCCAACAGAAGGAAGGAAGGACTGGGTGCACTGAACCTTGGTTCTCATGGTCAAGAAGTAGACTTGGGAGCTTCTCAACTTGCAAACTGATTCTATGGAAAAAGTACTGGGATCTACAGATGAGAGGGGTCTAGAAGCCTTCTCTTTAGATCAGATGGGAAGTGTTTGAAGTCCCAGGATCCTTAAAGGATACAATAGAAACAAAACCAACTTCTTTCTTCCCTTCCAAAAGTGTTCACTTCCTGAATAATATTTAATTTAGGACTAGAACTCTGGGTCTTTGAGAAGACAAAGGAATCTTGTGGTTTTTCCTGAATGATGATTAATTTTTATAGAGGAATTTGATTTCACTGAATGACAGGAAACTGTATTTACCTATGATTTTGGAAAGTTCTTCACCCCCAAAACACTACTGGGTGCAAAAATGCAAAGAACACATATATTGCAAACACACTCATACACGCGCACACAATAAAAGAAAAAAATTCCCTTTCCCCAAACCTGTTTGCCATACTTAATTACAGATTCTGAATTACTACCAAGGACATTCAGAATTAAAATCAGTTGAGTGTGCCTTTAGTATTATCTATCAAACCTGTACTTTTTAAATAAGTTTTCTAATCTATGGTTCTTAAAACCAGAACCACATTAGTTAATAATATAAAGACATGAATTTTTCAAAATGTTTTCTAGTTATTGTTACTCATCTGCCACTAGCCCATGGAAGCTGTAACTGAGCTCCTAAATAGTGGGAACCTTCCCCAGGACTCTAGAATATCAGGCATGGACTCATGGATCTCTTTCCTATGTGTATCATCATCTCCCTGCTGTTCTCAATATCCAGTTCTGTCTTCTAGAGTTTAAATCTGTTTATACTTCTAAATTATCTCTTTTGGTTGCTGGGTAAAAACAAGGTAGGATTAAAGGCATCTGGAAGTTCCATTAAAGCCCCCTGACAAATATGTAGGCATCAGGGAAAAATTCTGATTTTAGGTCATTGAGGATGGACAAGTGGATTTTGGTTTTGCAGGTCTGAATGTTTAGTGATGTCTGAAGAATTTTTGCTAACTAACATCAGTTTCTCCCTCTTTAAACGTAGATTTAATCAATAATGGGACTTTCATCTTTGAGATGAGCATATAAACTGCAGAATTCCATAGCAGACGCTCAAAACATTAAAAAGGGGGAGTCTGCTTCATCTCAAACTGTTGATCTTTTCATTGCTACCAAAAGCTACCACTTTAAATAGACTGTTAACTTTGCTCTCAGATTAAAAATCACCTTCAGGTTGTCTATTAAATATTGCAAAAGGAGCTATTCTCTTTATGTAGGCAAGTAAAGAGCATAGGCCTCGTCTTCCCCTATGAATATAAATAGACTTGAGAAATCGCAAAATGTATTACCTAAGAAAGCCTTGCTTCCCCTGTGGATGAGAGGGAGGTGGTCAGGAGATGCTGGAGAGAGATGGGGAGTTATTCTTCAGAAGCCATGTATTTGCCTCCTTTTTCACCCTTACGTACTAATAGTATACACATTCGGAGCTGTATGAGGTTTTGTTTGTTTTCAAGAGATGTTTGAAAGAAGATCAAATGCTTGTGAAAAGCACTGGATTGGCAGTCCTAGAAACTGAAGTGTCCCGGAAGCTGTGTGAGCCCGGAAATATTCCACATTTCTATTTAGTTTGGCACTTTCACTTAAGACTAGCAAAAGCCAGAGTTCATGCTACAGATACATTTTCCCCAGGCATCATGAAATGAAAACACATATTACAATTGAGTTTAACTGGTTAAGAAAAAATGGTGGCTTCTGAAAAGTTCATTGTATGGTCCTGAAATAAATATTAATGGTTCTTCATGTAAGAGAGCCAAGCTATCATTTCAATTGAAATTCTTCATAGTTTCAGGGGTTCTCCTAGTTGGAAGGACCATTGAGTTCTCTCCATCAGTCACACACATGCTTGAGATTTTACTACCACATCACCAAAAAGTATTGCCAAGCTTGGGCTTAAAGCTTTTGGTGATATGAAACTTGTTTCTACTTCAGGACACTAACGTTTTTACATATGGCTCTAATTTTTAGAAGTAAAATAATATTAGCTGATGCTTTAATAGTGCTTATCATGTGCCATGTGCCATTTTGAGCACCATAATGTGTGTGTGTGTATACACATATATTTGTCTATACATACACACATAAAATCTCAGTAAGTGCTCGCAACTCTACAAGGTAGATGCAATTATTAGCCCCATTTGACAGACTAAGAAACTAAGGCATAGGTTAATTACATGATTTGCCTAAGACTATGTAGCTAGTAAGTAAGAGAGCCAGGATTTGAATTCAGACAATCTGACTCTACATTCTGCGCTCTTAATAACTATATTATATAACCTCTCCAATATTCATTACTCTCCTTCCTGCTTAGTATGGAGGTTCTCACATTGTAGATGCTCAACAAAAATGTTTTCCAACAATTTTATTTTAGGATCATGAATCCATACATAGCTCAATTCATTTTGCACATAATTATCAATTTGCCTTAAGAAAAATATTTGAAGTTGAGAATTGGAAATTTTAAATGACTATTAATACTCTGCCTACTTTAAGAAAACATCAAGGAGGCTAATAAGCATATAACATTCACTATATTTAGCCATTTGTCACCTATGGCACCTTAATGCACTTTACGTTAGAGAAGGACATTCCAAATATATAAGACTTGTGTCCTTTCCTCTTTCACTCTATACTTGCCTCACTATCCAACATAGAAATCATTTCATCTCAGCAGTTAACTTATTTTTATGATCTTTCTACTATGATGCAATCACCTATATTACTCATTTGTCTATGTATCCATCCATCCATCCATCCATCCAGTATTATATGTCAGGTATCACTAGGCTTTTTGGTTTTGATAGCACCTATTTCATGGTAATCATGTTCAGGCATTCCAAAGGATTGCTTAGGATTGATAAAACCCATTCCAAAAAGAAGTTTATTTTAATGTATAGTCTGAACTATGGGAACTTTAACTAGAAGCTCTCTTGCCTTTTTAAAGTGCTTCTTGAATAAAGTTTATGATTGTGTGTAATAATAGTTTACTCAAACCTTTCCACAAGACATATGTTCTGAATTCTTCTGCTGAACTAGTGGTTCCTTGAGAAGCTTCTGATTGGAACTTTTCCTTATGGACTGAGTCTTGGAAATCTCCATACTGAGTGGATTCTGGATTTTCAGGAAGGGTGATCTGGAGTAGAAAATGTGGCAGGGGCACCAAGGACCATGACTTCTTTAAAGTAGGCTATTTGGATGGACTAGGTCACTTGTGGCTTTTAGTCATCTTCTTACCCCCAACTTCATCATTTGCTTGGCTGAGTACTTCTCTCTTGTACCCTCTATTAGTGCCTAGAATTCACAATTTGGATGATCTTGAGATGTTTTGCTTTATCCTCTATGAAGACTTCGTTCCTACTGATTAAATCAAGAAAAGCAAAGGAGAAGATCTCTAAGATTTAAATTCTGTGAATCTACTTAGTTTTTCTTCACCCTCGGGAAAATCTAGCATCTTTTCTCTTATTTACTCTTTCCTTCTGTATGAAAAATATTATATTAGTGGGAGACTTCATGTGTTCATTTCTGTTCTCCTTTTCCTTTTGGAATTTTTTCTCAGTTGACTCACTGATTATGCACTGTTTGCTCCTGGCCAGAAGAAAGCAAGCTTAGAACCCAAGCATGTCTTTACCCATTTCTAGATCTTACTGTCCTTATATTTAAAATGAAGGGATTGAACAAAATGATTTCTGAAGCTTCTTCTACTTCTAACATAACATGGTCCTGGTATTTTTCATAGAGCAGAAACTCATGGAATCTTAGGTTTAAAAATCTAGATATGTGTGTAAGGGAGTTTGTTATAAGAAAGAGTGTGTGGAGGGTGGGTGGGGGGAGAGTTTTCTAGGAAAGATAATTAGAAGGTAGTAATTGGACATCAGAAGTTTTCATTAGGGGTTGAATTATGTTCCCTTCCATGAAATTTATATGTTGAAATCCCAATTCCCAGTACCTCAGAAATGTTAGCTTATTTGGAGATAGAATCTTTACATAAGTTATTAAGTTAAAACGAGGTCATTAAGGTGGGCCCTAATCCAATCTGACTGCCATCCTTACACAAAGAAGCACTTGGACACATGTACCCAGGGAAGATGACGTAGACACAGGAAGGAGGCCATCTACAAGTCAAAGCAGGGGCCTGATGCAGAACCTTCCCAAAAGCCCGTGGAAGAGCTGATACCTGAAGTTTGGACTTCCAGTCTCTAAAACTGTCAGAACAACAATTTCTATGGTTTAAGCCACTCAGCCTATGGTACTTTGTTATGGCAGCCTTAGCCAACTAATACAGCTTTTAAATCTGATTCCAAAGTGAAATAATTTAAAAAAAAAAGTTCAGTGACCTCTCAAAGGTTACCTCATAAACCTTTAGGTAAATACCAGGTGCCCTTTGGCCTTACCCCTGGACTTGACCAAGAAACACGGCCTCCAATGATATTGCAGGAAAAGAAATCTGGGAATTTCTATGACACAATTCAATCTTGCTAAGAATTTGGGGCTAATATTTAACTCTGAACATGTATTGACATGGGCAAGTCTCATATAACAGATTAGTAGAAAACTTAAAAATACATATAAGACTTTTTATCTGAATATTTTTACTCATTTAAATTTTGGAGGAGGGAAAGGAAAAGGGTGTGTCTTGTTTGCCTCTTATAATTTTTTTTTTTTCCATTCTTGCCACTTTCCTTGTACTTTCTTGGGCTTTCCATTTTTCTTTTCCATTTCCTCTGTGTGTATAGAGCCACATTCTATAACAGGTTATTCTCCTTCCATTATGAGCATTATCTAGTGCTGTCAGGGCCACTGGTCTTCATTTCCTCTTTTCTGTATTGCTGTCTGCTCCTCTCTCATCCTGGCCTCTGTCTGCTTAGTCCTTCTCTCCTCCATTTTCCTTTCTTGCCTCTGTGATCAGTTTCTAGCTTGTCTCCCTCCTCTGCTCTTTCTTCTTTGCTCTGATTTGCTTCTGCCCCTTCCTTCTGTTCCCCTCCTGGGTGTGTCTTTGGCCCACCTTTCCTTCGCCTCTGAGACTTCTTTTTCTTGTTGGTAGATGGGGGCTGATACTGTAAACATCACAAAAATAATTGCATTGAGAACAGGCTGTTCCCGTGGTATCCCTGAAGACAAAGTCTTTGAGTCAGCCCAGAATGCCTGGGCTCCATAGGAAGCAGGAGACTTCATTGGCACTGGAAAGGAGTCTACAGACCCAACATTCCAGAACTTTGGGACTTGTCTCTAACACCCACTTTCTCCCTAACTAGAAATCAAGACGCACTGGGTCACCTGGGAAGAGAAAGAATAAACATGCCTCCCTCACTTCCAGCACACCTTCCTGCCTTGTTTACCTAGAAGTTTCTTTTGTGGCCCTTGCTCTCTGACTCACTGTTGGCTACTGTGGTCTGTGTGCACCCTGTCTTCAACAGTCCCTTTATATCACATGAGGTGGCTCCCTGGGAAACATCTCCTCTGACACTGAGGTCTTTCTTCAGCCTTAGCTGTGGCTTAGGACCATAAGGCAGCAAAAGTGTCAGGGTGCATGTCTTAGTCTCCTAGCTGTGCTTTCTAAACAATATGGTTTTGGCTTCAAAGATTAAAACTACACAATGGCATTTTTTTTCAGAGTCCCCAAAGAACTCTAATTATAGCTTTTCCTTCCTGGCCTCATCTTCCTCACTTTCTCCTCTTCTTTCATCTTCTCTTTAGTTCTCATTATTTCTACTTATAGACTAAACTTTTCCTTAGCCCCTGATATCCATTTGTTTACTCACTCATTCCACAAAAATCTACTGAGTGATTAATGTGCCAGGAGATATTTTATGTACTTCTGATGGCATAGCTGATACCTCTAATATTTATAGTTTAACTCTTAGGAAAAAAGATGCCTGCAAATTTTTATCAGTAGAAATTTCTAGATGTTCTTACAAGTCCAATAAGAAATTTCTATTTTTAATGTTTTTTTTCTAAGTTGTATTTGCCACTGAATATGAATCAAATAATTCCGGTACAGAGTTGTTTTTTGGTATTTGCACCATTGCAGAATTCTAGGATTCACAAGTTTAATTATCACTTACAATTATGATAGATGTTAACTCTGGTCAAACAACTACTTTGTGCAAGCATGTGAAAAGCACCTTAAAATACATGAATTAACTTCATTGATTTTTATAACATCCTGTTGCAATAGATATTATCATTATCCCACTTTTACTGTTGAAGCTGAGCCTTGGATAGGTTACATTATTTGGCCAAGGCGCATGGGTGGGTTGACTTTAGTTTTGCACCAAAGCCCATGTTTTTCCAATGTTTTATACCATATTCCAGTTATTAGATCATCCAGAGCAGGGGAAGGGGAAATTTGTAATGCCGAGTGACTGAGGGATGGGCATACAATCCATCCTGTTGGTGAGAACTTTTTTCTCCCTCCTTCTTACCCAGGAGGCTGTGGGGCAGAGTTTGGCCCACCCATATGCAGAAGACAAAGATCACTTGAGGGTGGCTGGATCCCACTAAGAAGGACTTACCTTCTGAGTCTTGGGCATGTCAGTGTGGCGCTGGGCACGGACGGAGCGGGCCGACTTGGAGGGCTTAAGGGGTGCGCAGTACATCTCTAGTCTCCTCAGATCACAGCTCCGGAAGCAGCACTCATCCACGATGCCAGTCTGAGGTGCCCTCCGACTGCTGGAGCCATACCCCGTGGGCTTGTCTGTACAAATCAAATGCAGAATGGCCTGGGGTTAGTGTGCAGTCTGCTGCTTTTCATCTTCCAGCTCCTGATGCCTCTCCTTTCTCCACTTTGAGCCAATACTCATCCTCTAATATCTCACCTTCTTCTGGAAGTTTCCCCAGCCATGCCTGTCTCCACAGATCCTTCTGGTTTCTATGTCTCCTGGAGTCTGCATTACACTTGTTAGCATGAACTCATTCACCACAAAACTTGGAGAGAAGGTTTAGAGGCCCTCTCTCCAAGTCTTCAGCAACCCATCATCAAAGATCTTGTCTATGCATAATCTGAACACTTTGAATATGTTGGCTTTTTTGAGAGGTCACTAGGAATACTTATTAAAAAGAAATCATGCAGTAAGTTTCCTTAACCTTTTTTCACCTATTTAGTTGTTCTTTTGACAGATAATATTAGTGCATGTTTATGGGGTCCAATGTGATATTTCAGCACATGTATATATTTTGTAATGATCAACCCAGGATATTTGGGTTATCCAGTATCTCACATATTTGAACAAGGACACTCTTCAATAAATAGTTCTAGGAAAACTGGATATCTGTAATCTTTTTAATGAGTCTGTATATTTTTTATATGAGGGACAGCTCTAAGGTTTGCTTTTTTCCTTAACTGTTTCCTTTATAAAATCAGATTGAAGATGAAAGAGGTTTTAAGTGTGGAAAGGTCTCCTAATTTTACTGATGTGAAAATTGAGACTCAGTTCAGAACAACTGGCTCAAGGGGACCCATGCAGTAAGTGGTGGAGTGAGGATCTAAACTCCTATGTGCTTTCTGCAAAGCCCAAGTGCCCCATCAAGCCCAGGAGACCTGGCACATGACTCTAGACAAGTTTACTTAAGCTAGGTCTCTAGGTCTCAGTTTCTCCATTTTTATAACGGGGTTAATAATATCTTCTTTGTCAAAATTGAGAATCAAATAAAATACTAGATGAAAGAATGGAAGAGTAGTGCCTAATACAGCACTTGACACATAGTAGATGCTAAATAAATATTGTTTTGCTTCCTCTGAGCACCCTTTCCAGGTACTATATGGTCTATAAAGAAGCAGTATTACTATTGACTGCACCCAGAAGCTTGGGAACTTAGAACCCATAATAACAGTGGAATAGGGCTCCTTCTAATCACCTGAGGGACCAGTGTAATCATTGCTTTTTACTATAGAAAAGCTACTAGACTGAGACAGAATGAACTAAATGTCCATCTTTCAATGTGATTCGGATTGCCTGGAGGGAGCACTCAAATCAATTAGATCTCTTTACTTGGCAAGTAGATCTTGGCTTGGTTTGATTTTGTTTGGGCACACTTCTTTTGGCTCTGGAATTAAAAGAGAGAGCAAAACAAGCTCACATAGAACTTAACGTGCACCTGAATTATTTGTAAATTTTTGTCCTAGTAGGTCTTTTGTTAAACCAATTCTTGCCTGTATACCAGAACATAAAACAGACACAAGTGAAGCTCCTTTGGCTCAGATGAGGGGAGGGAGACTGGACTTTGGCCTTTTCTCATCTCCCTTGACTCCTATGGGAGATGAGGTGCCTGGATTTCTCCACGGAAGTCTAGGCTGCACAGAGGACAATTTGTGAACCACCAATCTACAAGAATACAATTAAAAAGCTGAAATAGACTCAAACTTAATCCCTAATCTGGGAAAGCTTGACATTTTCAATAAAAAGTCTTATGTTTGCATAATAATGACACCATACTTAAGGACGGGGTTTTGAAAGTCCAAATCCTCATGTATATTTTAAACTTCCTCATTTGGGGATGTCAGGCCCATGGTAATGGCCAGCTACCAAACTAGTTTGGCTGCCTCTCTGCTGGAAGGGCCAACTGTTCATGGCATCCTTTAAGAACTCAAATGTTTTCCTGATGCTTGGCACGGGAGCCTGGTGGCTGCTTCCTCCCGTAAGGCAGGTTTATTGTCATTCTTAGGGCAGCTGGAGGTAGTTGCTTAGTGAGGGTTCATTTGTGGTCTCTCTGGGTGGGACCTGTTGCTCTCTCCCTGCGCAAACGCTGTGGGCTCCTCATGGTTGTGGGCTTTGGGAGGGACCAAGCAGTTGGCCTCAAATTGGAGCCTCGGCTTTGCTTTCACTTGCCATCAGAGGAAAGTCTGGTGCAGAAATGGACTTGGCTTTGGCTTGCCAGCCAGGTCCTGGCAAGCCAAGACCGGATGATCCCCTGAGCAATGTAAACAATGTTTTCTGTATTTTTGTTTTGTTTTTATAATCTTTTCCTGGGACTATAAATTAGAAGAAAGACACAAATGGGCTGACATGATTCTTTGTAATCCACAAAGGACTTCTACATACTTTTTGCTAAGTGGCTAGCCAATCAAGAATAACAGAAACACTGGTTTTTCTCTTAGGGTAGGGAAAAAAAGAAGGTGACATGGTCAATTTTGTGGTAATTGTCACTGTAGTCCCCTACAGGTAATGCTTGCTCTGTTGAGATGGTCTTTTTCTTGATGGGACATAATTGGGATTCATTTGTTGACAATGGAATAGAAACTTGATATTTGGGGATGAGTTTATAGGAATGGCTCCAGAAACTTTCAAATTTGGCCAACTCAGAAAAACTGATTGGTAAACTCAGGCTTATGCATTGAAAATGGAGAGGGATAGGTTTTGGGATGCCAGAACCTATGCACCTGTAACTTAATCCTGGCTTTGAAAACCTTGCTGGCTACAGGAGGAAGATGCCAACCCTCCCCTGGGATAGCAGAACCACCCTGTGTGTTGTAGAGTCCCTTCTTGGCAACTGTCAACAGTCACAGGTCTCTTTCTACTTGGGAAACAGATAGTAATCACCACAGCAAAACAAAATGGCAGACATACCTGGCACCTGGTTTGTTGTCTCTCTTAGGTGAGCTCAGAGCTGTATTTTTTTAGTCCATACACTGATGAATTTTGGAACAGAGAATATTGGTTTTCTGTAATGTTCCATAGAGAAAGTTGATTTCATGTCTATATCTAGTTTTTAAAATGTTATTGAAGTAGTGCTATACAGACTTGGATTTTCCCATAAAATATAACTACCAATTATCTCTGCTACCACAATCTTAGATGTTTTCCTTTGTCTATTCATAATGTCTACAACAGAATCATTGTACTCTGTTCAGAATATATGAATATCACAAGTGTTTACTTATTGCCTTTTAAAGTTTAATTTATCCTTTGAAGTGTCCTATAGGCTTGATTTCTGGTTCCACATTAAGATATTTAGCAAACAATAAACATTTTTCATCAATTGAGAGACCATAACTGTGGGTCAAAGTTTTGTCCTTTACTATCTTCAAACGCCTCATATGCCTTCTTTTTCTGAACCACAATAAAGATTGTGCTCTCTGGACTACAACAGGAAGCCTGACACAATGTGATTCATTAGGAAGGCAATAAAATAATTTTTCTCCAGTATAAATTTTGAGAATAATAGGTACTTTTCATGACCTCTAAATGATAGCTAACTCCAGTCACACTGACAAATTCTTAAATCAGATGGAATAAATTGTTCCATCTTTGCCTTAAAAACTCTACACTGTGTAGTTCTGCTCTGGTGGGCAAAATCAGAATTGGTAAGTGAATAGAAAACAAATATTAGTTTAATAGAAGAAAAGCATTTTTTAACAATTTAAATTCAAAAGAATTAACAATGAGACTGACATCCCTAAAAGCAGTGAGTTCTCCATTGCAGGAAGTAAATAAAGGCGGCATAAACACCTGTCAGTGGTCCTAGGAGCACATTTCTGTGTTGAGCATAGTGGATGACTACTCTGGTTTTTTCTATTCCAAAGATTCCAAGAAAACATGGCAGAAAAAAACTCATGTAGGCTTAATATTCATTGTGGTTGGAAGCCACTCACATTGTCTTCAAGAAAGAGGTTCAAGTATTTTTTAACATATAAGTTGAAAATTTATTTTCTGTTTATCATTTGGGTTCTCTAAGATGCTCAAAACATTTTTCATAGTCCTTACCCAATGCAACAACAAAGATGTGACTGAGCTAGTTCCTTCTACACTGAGGTACAGTCCCAGAGTTTTCTTATACCAGCAATATAAAGTGTCTAAATATTCACACAACTGTTTGAGTAAACAGGCATGTATAACATCCCAGATTTTTTTCACTAACAAAGTCTTAACATTGAAAATTTATGTATTTATTTTGTCAATAGTTGTACTTCAGCAGTTGCATAGTACGTAGACCAAAGACTGCTTATCAGAGCAGTTGATCACCACCTAACCTAGACTTTGACTTGTCTAGGAGTAGACATAATGTTTAGTCATAACACACTACTGTGTCTTGAAAGTTGGCCAACAGACAGAATTCCAATGGTTAAACAGCTGGCTTCTGTAATAACAGCACTTCCCTTTAAATAATGCATGGTCAGTGGAGTAATTCAATAATCTTCAGGGCAAACTTGCTAGTTACAAGGGTTTTGGGCAGAATTGTGGCATCATCAAAACCACATCAGTCAGCTGAGTCTTGCATTTTGTTATGGATGCAAGCAACTCACTCTCCACTACTGAAGAGCAATGTGTGATGCTGAGATTTAACTGGGGTCCTCACTTCTAGAGCAAAGAGTTCTGGTCATTCACCATTGGTAAAACTACCTTTGCTGGTGTTGCATGAGTTTCCGTTTCTTACCCATTTCTGGATGTGCATTTGGGACAGTGTATTTGACTTTGATTTCCTTTGAAACTTCCCCTCTTGCTTACTGAGAAAGCTTTACTCTATTTTAAGTCATTGGAAAGAGGAAACTTTGATTTAAAGAATCAGTATTTACATAATGAAAAATGCAAACATTTTCTGAATAGAGATATATTTAGTTTTGAAGACATGTACTTGTTACTCTTTGGGGTCCAAGGAATAAAGTTATTTTCTAGAAATTTGCTAACAGGAGGAGGTTCCAAAGTAGACCATTTTTTTGAAAGCAGGGTAAAAGAGGTAAGACAACTCAGGTTGGATTTTTGAGCTATTGTTAGAAAATTCTCAATTATGTGTCTAATAAAAAATGGGATTATTAGAGCTAATAAACTCATCCTCATTGAACTTTGATTAACAGAGGATTGACTACAAAACCAAAAATCACAGTTAAGTTCTGTAGAAGCCAGAAAATTAGGTTTCTTATTCCAGTTATTTATTTCAGACCTCCAGATACATTGGCAATTTGGAATAATTTACAATGATTGATTTCTTAGGGTAATGTTCTGTAGGGCATGTTGTCTGATAAAAATTCATTCCATGGACATAATTTTATGTGGGATACTAGTAAAAAAGTTGTATAAGATGGAACTAATCTTGAAGTTGTCTACATTTTAACATTATGTGTGTGTGCGTTTCTCATGATTTGACCCAGGGCCTCGTGCATGCTAAGCATGTGCTCTACCACTATCTATACCCCCAGCCTTGCTTTTAACATTTTAATTTTCATTTGCAGAAAAGCAAGTCACTTTCCAATATTTTGTACATTTGATGGCTTTATGTGGAAAACCAGACTCCTTTCCTGAATTCCTAGTATAAATAAAATTATGATATGACTATTATCCAGACCCAAAATGTCATACATTGAATGGTTGATATTTCCTGAACTCATAGTATTTACATTTAATTTAAAACCTTTTGTGTCAATATTTTACCTTTTAAAACATTTCTGTGAAAATCATACTTTATTTAAAGCAAATATTAAGATATAGACAGTCATGTGCTTAGTAAAAATATGGAAAGAAATATTTACTACTGGCCACATTGTTATGCATTTAGAATAACATGGACATGTACCTGTATATACTCAAACACATATTGGGGTGAATTATTGTCAATATCAAAGCTTTAGAAACTAAGATTAGTTTTGAAGAACTTTATAAATATATATCCTACCTCATACTTTGCTAGTAAACCATATGCATCCCTGGTTTTTTTGTAGAAGGGTCTTTCCAAGTAAGACTGACCTTTGGCATCTGTAAAAGTGAACACTGAGAAAATGTTCTCTTTTCTGTGAACTCTATGTCATAAACTTTTCTCAAAAACCTATCAAATTTAGGTATTGATTTTACTTTTGGCCTGTGTTAATTTTTAATTGGTAGTGTTTGCTAGTCCCACTACCTCTCAATTGGACGAGGTCATCTTTTCTAGGAATCATAGCCTTATATGACCTGCCACCACCCCCGCCACCCAGCAATTCTTTCTCAGCTACTAAATCCCCATAATTCAAGAGACCAAAGTCTTCCTGTTACCCAATAAAGTTAATGTTTATGTATTTCTGGGTCTGAAAGGAATGAAGCAGAGCACTATGGGGTTGCCCCTTTCTTGAGAGCCTCTCTTCTTTTGGAAGACTGACTCAAGGACAGGTGTAAAAGGGTGCCACTCAGTTCAGCTTGGTTTCTAAGGCCAGGGAGCTAAAGGACAAGGCCTAGGGGCACAACAGTTGGAGATTCAAAGCAGAAACATTACTGTTTTAGGACTCTTTGGAGAAATGGGCCGACAGAGTGGGAAGCAACATGATGTATTACTTTAGCCTGATACAGTGCCCTGGAGGATGAGCATCTTGCCAGGACAGCACAATTTACTAGCTTAGGTCTGATTCCAGGGCTTGGAGGAGAGATAGATGTAGCCAACAAAATTATACTTTGGCAAGAGAAATGCTTTGCTGCACAGAAACCTTGTCCTAAGGGAATGGTTTGGTTTATCAACGTCTAAGGTGAAAGATAATCAAATACCAAAAGGTCATTTTTAGGTCTGAATTACTTTGGTGGGTCCTGCTATATAAGTTAGCTACCATTTTCTAGCTATGTAGTTTCTATTATTTAAAACACATTAAAGAATTTTAGTAAGCTCTGTCATACTGATGATGGAGTCAAAATATGGAGTCATTAAAACACAGATTTTGGAGTCAGACAGGTCTAGAGTCCATCATTTATTCACCCTACACTTTGGGTTAGCAAGGCACCAAATATTCAAATCCTTGTATATCAAATGGACATAACAGAAGTACCTCCTAGAACTGTTATAAAGATGAAGAATGTGTTTTGAACAATGTCTGGCATGCAATAAACTACATAAATATGGGTATTTGTATTATAGATTTGAGTTGCTTAACATGGTTAGCTGGGCAGGTATCCCCTTCCTCTCCAATTCTTAACAATGCACCCCCTCCAAGTTTGGTTGAAACAAATGGCACTCTAGAAATAGAGGAGGATTGTTCTCTATTAAAATAAATGGAAGTCTATCTAGACTTTATGTTGTATAGACTGTCTTGAACAGTTTTAATCTGGAGTAGGCATTTAACAAGAATGGATCCTCCAAGTGAGTCCAACAAGGCAAAGTCATATGAGCTGCTCTTGACCCCTGGTTACCTTTGATTTCTCCTCAACAATCCAGTAGTTACAATCATTGGTTTTTCCGTGGCAGTATCCATCCATCTTATTTCAAAATAAGGCTGCAAGTCATGAGAGGGGTGTGGGTGAAATACGTGGTCACAGGCTGTTTCCCTCTTTCTTTAACCAGCATCTGCAGTTCTCTTATCTTTATCTAGTTCATGGCTTACCTCTTCCTTTTCATCTCTTTTTCCCTTTCTTCTCCTGATATTGATAGTCATTGATATTCTTTTCACTTAATGATGGACGACAGGGCAAAAGTTCATGCCATACAGAGTTCACGGTGGGCTAGGAATTAGAGGTTCGTTCCCTCCCTGGAATGACTGTAAAAGAGGGCTTCATTTCCCACAACTCTGCTTTGGGAATAAGCAATCACCAAGTATATGGTGTCACTAGGCCTACTTAATCACTATTCCATCTTGGACTCATGCCTGAATGAGATGAAAACAGACAATAGGAGAAAGAATGAGAAGAGGTGTTGAGGAATCTTATATATAAACTCTCTCTGTTTTTTTCTCTCTCTCTCTTTTTATTTCGTGAGAAGGACTGTGATGAAAATTGCAAGCAGAGTCTGGCTCCAACCTGGAGATTGTAGACATGCCAGCAGCATTATCTCTTATACTTACGCTGTTATTGTTACTCTTTCAGATGTGAGAAGAGAGGTCTTGTGGGCAGAACATGGGGCATTCATGAATAGAGGGTAACACCCCTCTCTCTGGTGCCACAGAAAGATGAATCAGTCAAAGGGGTATTAAAACACCTCTTTATTTTTAGTTTCACTCTAGAGTCTATCATTTCTCTTCTCTTTGCAACTTGGCACCTGTCCTGTGTTCTCAGGGGCCCTTCTCCTTGTCAGTCTCCTCACTCAGACCTGTTTTTTGCTTGGGACACATCTGGACATTTTCCAGGGGTGGGTGTGACAAGGTCAGGATGGCAGGTAAAGGGGTGATGGCTGCCAGGGAAGTCTGGCATATTTGAAGGGAGCGTGTTGGGTGATGGAGGCCCTGTGAAGAGAGTCATCCAGGGCTGTGTCAGGAAGTAAACTGTTGGAAGACAGCCTCCACAGCAGCAGGAACAACCCTTGGCAACATGGCAGAGAAGGGAGCAGCCAGAGTCAGGGACAGACTGAAGACAGGGAGAGAGGGAGGGAGAAGGAGAACAGGAGGAGATGATTCATGTGTTTCATGGTATAAATAACTGCCTGGTGTGCACTTGAGTGACACCTGGGTCATGTGTGATGCCCCTTTCATGCTGGTGGGTTAACAGTGTTCTTGGATTGAGAGGTACTGGGAGTGTTTCTATAGCACCTAGCACCATGCCATGTACAGAGAGAGGATAGAAAGAAGGAAGGATGAGATATCAAAAACACCACTGGACTCCAGCTCTGGATCCTTCGTGTGTCTCATAAGCCACCCAAACTGGCTAAGATTCAGTTTTCTGATGTTGACAACCAAGGTACTGAATAATATCAAGTGCCTTTCTGGGTGGTTATGCTACACATTTAAAAAAATCAATTATATATGTATATATAATAAGATAAATGTAAGAGTCTTTCTAAGAATCCCTTTTACAAGGCCTTTTATCATTATTCTTCACAAAACTGCATCTTCAAGAAGTGAATAAGTGACTCTTCCTACGCCAAGGAGGGTTGGGTTGTTAATATTGTTGGCCAAAATGCTCACCTTCCTATTGCTCAATGTAGGCCAATGTTTTATCTCACTAATTTCCTTGGTGACTGTAAATGGTCTATGAATCCTCTGTGTGATATCTACTTCCTTTCAGGTGAACAGATGCAATTTCCCTGAAAATTCCCAGCTATGTGTTGTCTCATCTCTGATAATGTGAGTGTGCCTCCAGACATTGATTGGTACCCAACGTGTGTCAAGGGAATAAAATCAGATGAGAAATATTGTAAACACGGCTTTTCAAGTGCCATCCTTTTTTGGCAAAATAAACTAATGCTGAGGTTACTAGAATTCTAAAATATGTACAAGAAATTCTCAAGCAAGTTGTAATATTATTCATAAAATATCAGGTGAGTATGCAGACTGAGGTTGAATGGTTCATGTAGAGTGTGATTATATTATTTCAGAACCTTTAGGGTAAAATCTGGACTCATCAAACCATTACTTCTTTACTTTCTGTGGATTTTTGGTGCTATAATTTTTCTTTTTTTTTCCCCTGATAATATTTGATTGCTTAAGTATGACCAAAAAACCTTAAGTGCTTTCCTCAAATTATTGGGTTTTAGAGTTTCCTACATCTTTTGACATTATAGCAGACTCATTATTGAGTCTGTTAGCTTTTACCTTATATATTCCTCTTAAACTTCTCCCCACTCCCCACATATTATTTTTCTGAATTAAAGAAGTGAACTATCTATGAATAAGGAGGGCGAGAAGTTACAGCTCAACTCCAAGATAAGTCATGTTTCCATCTTTCTTTCATCTGGGACCAACATCATGCCTATATCCCAAACCTCATTAAATGCTTTTTAGCAAATACAATTATCCACCAAGAAAAACCTCTGATTCTCTTAATTATTTTACTAAATTCAGCATAGAAAAAAATATTTTTGGCTTGTGATACTGGCTGGAAAAAAAAGTACACTCTTTTTTATTTGTAGTTTTTCTTACATACTTGAATACACTGTGAATGGCCACATCACTACCCTGGGACCCACTCTGAGGCAATGGCCTCTTGGCCTTCTGGCCATTCACCCACTTCTGTGAATTTCCTTTCTGAGAACCAGAGACTGTTGCCCCAGAAGTTATTTTATAATTTATCACAAAACCTTTCCACAGTTGCAGAATTAGTTGGCCTCACTGAGAACAAGCAATGGAAGACCTAACATGACACTCAGCCAGGAGGCTCTTCTGGTGTAGGGACACTGAGCCTGAATAACTGCTGTGGGCCATTTTATTTCCCCTGATACTTGCCTTCTGTCTGCTCTCTTTGGCTCAGTCTGGGTTTGGGAAAGTTTCATGGAGACACTGCTTATGCTAATAGGTGTAATCAGCTCTTCCCTAACTCTAACAGAAAATGAGGGCCAAGCCCAGGGGTTAAATGCTCTCTTCTGATACACAGTCTCACAGTAGAAAAGTGTCCATTCTCTTTTCCCATCCTGGAAGCCAGCACCTTCTTTGCAACCCTATGCAAAACTTTCATTCTTGGGAGAAAGGAGAATATTGAGACAATTGACCTCTTGGTGGGCATGGTCCCCATAATCTCTGCTATGTCAACGATATACGTATTTGTTTAAGATGCATAAACCTTCAGGTTGATGAGAAGTGACTCTCAAGGTCTTATAGTAGTTCCATACAATGTGATTAGAAGCAAGGAAGTGAGGCTTTTAACTATGAGTGGTAGGAGTTCTGATAGGAGACTGGAGAGCACTGCCCACATCCTCTTTCCTATACTGAAGTTCAAGTCATTGAAGATGACTTAAAAAAAAAAAAAAGGACAGGAAAAGGGGATCTGTTGGCTTAGAAACATTTTAATCTACTTTTAAACTCTTGCTAATTTACTTTGTTTCCTAAGAAACTTCTCATCTTTTTTGCTTGTGGTTTAAGAACACACTCTGGTAAAGGTCACTTGTGAAGTCCTAGTCTTCTTCTATCTTCTTCTAGAACCAGTGCTCCCACTGTCTACAGACATTTGCCTTTGGCAGGCATTTGCTGCAGTTGGACTATGAACTGTCACAAATTCCTTGCGTTCTTCAAAACATCTGTGCCTTCTTTTGCCACATCTTTTTTCCTGGTACTCAACAGGCCACAAATCATCCTGGACTTCTCTTTCCAGTCTGTTGATATCCTACCACTCTTCTTTCAAACCAAATTCCTCTCTTGTCCTTGTCCATTGCTCCTGGCTCCCCAGCCTTCTCATGTCCCCCATCTGGGTTAGTCGTTGGTGGCATCACCAATAGTGTCTCTCCAGGCTTTCTACCTGACCTAGAGATTTGCATTTCTCCAAATGTCAGAGTACTATGTAGGCTGTGCTATCTGGATGGAAGCTTAGTTAAGCTCCCCAACATGATTAAAACAGAGTAGCATAGACAATGCCTCCATGTAAGCAAGAACACTTGAGAAGACCCAAATCTCAAGGAAATTGATCTCTAATGAGAGAGAAGGCATTGTAAGACCCAAAGATCACCAAGAGGAAGTTGGGAACATTTTCATTCTGTCTCTAAATAAAATACAAAATAGGGCTGAGGATGTGGCTCAGTGGTTGAGTACCCCTGAGTTCAATCCCTGGTACCAAAAAACCCATCATCAAGGGCCTGGGATGTAGCACAGTGATAGTGTGCTTGTCTAGCATGCCCGAGGCCCTAGGAGCGATTCCCAGCACCACAAAAATAACAGGATATCCTATCATTAGGCCCGGTGTCTGTATCTCCATATCCTCTCTTGTTCAAGGGGGTGATAACAGTATTAACTTATAGAGGTTATTGTGAGTTAAGGCACAAATAGCATGTGGGACATAGAAAGCATCCATGGAATGACATCTCACATCACCCTCCTTAGTATCACCCAACAACTTGGGCACCAAGTTGTGTGGAGAAGTGGTTAAGTCATGGTTGTGGAGCCAAATTTTTGAGTTCAAACATTGGCTCCACCATTTCTACCTATGTGACCATGGGTTAACCACTGTGCCTATCAGGTCTCATCTGAAAAGAGGCAGAGACTTCCCAAGGTGCTCGTGATACGCACATGATTAAATACTTAACAAATGTTAGTTAACATTATTCAGCAAAGAGACAGTGATTGGCCATTATGTACCTGGACCCAGTGCTCAGAATGCAGAAGAGGACAAAGGGGACAGTCCACATCCCTTCCCACCCCCAGGAGCCTACAGTTCATAATGCACGTCAGCATTATCGATCCATACAGCCAGCTCCACAGATAATTCCAGAGAGTACCTGGCAGTGCAAATCACTTTCACTACATTCCGTCCTTTAGCTATTTCAACAACCTGATGAGGCAGATGGGAGTATTTCCATTGTAGAAAAGAGAAAACTGAGAGTTGAAATAACTTATGTATGGAAGATCTTTTGACTTCAAATGGTGAGCCTTCTCTGTTCACATTCCTGTCCCCCAAACCCCATGAAAGGATGAATTTCAGGATCACGAATCTGTGGGTGTTCCTGAAGCAGCTCATGCCCAAGAGTACTAACACATCCCGGGATGGGTGGATACACAATGATGCATATCAGTGGTTCTCAAACTTGAGCCTGCATAGTATCACCTGGAGGACTTGTTAAAACACAGATTATAGCTTAGGAGGTTGAGGCAGGAGGATTGCAAGTTGGAGGCCAGCCTCAGCAAATTAGCGAGGCCTTCTGAAACTTAGTGAGACTGTCTCAAAATAAAAAGGGTTGGGGATGTGGCTCAGTGGTTAAGTTCCCGTGAGTTCAATCCCTGGTACCAAAACAACAACAACAACAACACAGATCAATAGACCCCATTCTCAGAGTTTTTTTGTTTCAATAGCTGATACCTGAGAATTTGTATTTCCAACAAGTTTTTAGAGCTTTTAGATGAGGCCAATGCCTTTGTATGCTATCGACTCCCAACATGTGATTGAACAATTAAGCACTAGAGAAAAAGAAAAACCCAATGAGGGCTCTGTCCGAGGAAAGACATCTATACTTTAGGAAAAACTCTAGAAAGTCTTCATAATAACTGAAATAATTGAAAGTCTTGATAATTGTCCAATAAAAAGATTAATATGTTAATCTGGTAGCAGAACTGGTTTATTGCAAAAGACAGAGAAAAAAAAATCATAATCCTTCAAAGTAAGAAATGGAACTGGAATTAAAACAACAACAACAACACATTGACCTATCTCCCTTCCCTGTGTTTTTTCTTTTCAGTCTGTGTCCTGTGTTCTAGTTAGCATCTGAAGATAACAAAAGACTTCACAAGTTCACCATCCAAATGGAAAGCTGGCAACACAGGGGCATCCTCTGAAACCAACAGCCATTTCTTTTCAAAGTCCCAAGTTCAATTCATTTTTAAGCTTTCAGAATTGCCAGGCGGGTATTCAAGTCAATCTGCTCAATTGTACAACTTAGCCCAGAAGACAGACTTTACAAGAACCCAGATCTACCTTCTCTATGCCTTCACCTTTGTACCCTCCTAGGGCAATGTAGAGAAGCCAAAGGGTGTGAGATTGGTTTTGAGCACACCTTCAGGACCACATTGTTCAAACATCCTTTCATAGATCATTCAGAATTCCTGGCAGAGGAGGGTGAAAGGGAATTATACTGCTGGTGAGTGCCTATAGAACCAAGGTGGCTACACAAACCAGAAGATGTTCAATTTTGCAAAAAGGAAAAAAATATATATATAGCTTGGTATTTGACAGCCAGACTATGCATAATCACCTACATTTTTCCAGGAAGAATCAATCTCACTTCAGAAACAGGATTAATTAATCCAAAGCATCCATGTGGAAGTGGCAGGAAGAGGGCAAATGAGGCTCTGTTTAGTTTCTAAGCCCTTCTCATGAGATTGTGTGTGAGGTTCTCATAGCTTTAAATCAAGCCGTGCCCTGCAAGCAGGAAATCCATATTGAGTGGACAGGAAGGGGAGGCAGAGGCCATGGTTGGCTGGGTAATCACTACTTTCCTTTAAGTCCCTGTTTCCATTTTCCTTTTAAGAACTTAGTTTTTTAGTGGTTCTCTTTCTAGCTACTTTCTTTCCATTGCCTCCCTGGGTCCTTTCAACACATGTCTTCCTTTAGGATCTATTTCTGGAAACGGTAAGAGGGAAAATGACCTCATTTATTCATTGAGAAGTCAAAATTGAGTGTCCCCAGTGTTGGCTAGAGCCTCTGTGTTGAGGAGTCTTCCCATCTTCCTTAGCTTTTTCTCACCCAGCAGCCATTAGGACCCTCTGGGGAGAACCAGCCACAGCACAGAAATATGTATCCAAATTCCTTGGATGCTTAGGTGTTCCACCAAGACCAAAGGAAGCTTGAGAGGTGATAAGACACTTGCTCTGATCCCAAAGAGCCCATGGGTGAATCAAAAACTTGGACCACAGTTAGGTTAACATGATCCAAGAGCCCTAACTTAGTCAAACTGCAGCACTGGATAGGTCATGAGAAATCTTTCCATCTACAGATGTGTTTTGGAGGAGGCTTGTGAACCCTTTTTTGATGTATAATTAAGTATGCTTGTGGATTTTCCTGGAAAGAGAAAATTCAGACAGATACTCAATAGATTTTCAAAAGGCTCTATGATCTGAGGAAAGTAGAGAAATATAGGCCCAGCCTCCCAGGGAAACTGAAACAGAGTCAGTACTCTCTGCCTCCCACCACAGTCTTCTTTCTCCTACACCATTTTAGGAGTGGCCTCTTCCACTCCCTATCCAAGAATGGCCTGCAGTTGTGATTTGGAGTCACCTCCCCAGTGACACTTCTAGTGTCAAAAGACATTCAGGGATCCAAGATATTTCCTGGGCTCAGCATTCACCAGAGTGTTCTTCAAGAGGTTTCATGCATAAAGTTTAGGAATATCCTCAAACAGTATTCCATTATGGAGAGTCTTAAAGGTTACTAGCTGTGAGGAGTTCTATAGTGAAGAAATCTATTTGATAGCACTGAAGTCTACTCTCCCCTTTCTTAATCCACCACTGGACTCCAGTTTTCCAAGAATATCTATTAACTTCCTCAGGGACTAAGGCACCTGTATCCTGAAATTCCTTCTGCCTGTCACTTTTTTGATTAAGAGAATCCTTTGAGAATGTAAAAAATTCAATGAAGAATAATGCATTGTCAATCATTAAAATCCCCCAGAAAGTTAACTCTCAGTCTGAGCAAAGAGAACAACAGGAAGGTTGGTTTGCTAAAGGGGCTGGTTTAGAATAACAGAACTCTGTTAAGCTGTCAGATCTTCAGGGACTCCTCCCCCGCCTACCCTATGTAAGGCAGTGGCCACCATTAAGTCTATCACCCAATTATTTCCTTCTAAACATTTATTAAGATTTGACATGGTCCTGTTTACTTATTGGTTGACCTGAACTTTGTCTTCCTCCTCCCCCAAACCTGTGAGGTTTATGGAACCAAGAGCTTTTTATTCCTGCTCACGGCTGTGGCTACAAGGCCCATAAGAGCTCTGAATAGAGTAAGTGCTTAATGGATACATTTTGTATGCCTGCAATAGTGAATGACTAGAGAAACTGATTTGTTCATTCCTGTGTCCTCAGTGCCTATTGGTGTTCAAAAGATGTTTGCAGAATGCATAGTTGGAGAGGGGGTGTCTACTTTGGTTTTCATGCTCCTACAGTGCCTATAGGTATTAGAAGAAAGGACTGATAGTCAGGCCTTTTGGGATGAAAGTAAACTGAAATTCCTTCCTCAATGATAAATAATAGAAAAGGATGTTTTTCAGATTCCACTGAGTCAGGAAAAGATCTTCAAAATGTTAGGAGGTAGGATTCGAATTTAAAGAGATCTTTAATAATTTAGAAAGGGGGAGTCATTAAAAACAGGAAGATGTTGAAAATGGACAGAAATGGGCTCCATCTGGCAGAGATAAGTACTGTGGTGAGATAGCTGTGGGCCTCAGTGAGTGAGAAAGTACTACAACACATTGTAATACGAGGTGGGCATACGTGGAGAATCAGGAGCAAAAGCCTAGAGAGTCGTCTTTCCACAAAACTTGGCATTGCTGAGGTTTTAATTAGAGTGGGAGCTCAGATTTCATCCTCCTATTTTAAGATTCATTTGGAAAGGGCTGGAAATGTTCCAGCAAGGACTAAAAAATGATTAACTGTGTGGAAAATGAAGTTAAGATGTAGCCTAAGAAAAGAAGGCTAAGAGGTGGCTTAATCACCACCACCAGGTATAAGAAGGGTTAGGATTACACCGAGGATTCTTTCTCATCTCCACTGAGGACTAGGCAAGGGTAAACAGGCTTGAGATACTTTGAAAGTTATTACCACTTAAACATCGGGAAGAATTTCTTGATTGTAAGGGGGAAACAGGCCAACCCAGGGTGCTGTGGGAAGCTGAGCAATTGCTACCCTGGAGAACTTTAAACGTAGGATGACAACCATCTGCCTTGGAAGGCTTAGGCAGAGACAGGGGACTGGACCTCAGGACCTCTTGGCTTTCCTTCCATCTTTGATTCTGTGTTCAGAACTATGGCCACTAAGCACCCCTGTTCTACAGTAATCCTCCATTCCCATCGCAAGACAGACCCCACACTGTCCAAATCCGAATGGCTTCCCCTGGGAGGTGCTGGATTGTTCTCTTCTGAATGGGAAGGAAACTGATAGTGTTGCTTCAGCTGCGTCTGTTCTCCAGCCCCCACAGAGAGAGGCCAGCATTTGTCCTGATGGGCCTCCCAAAATGCTGGGATGGGCCTGTTTCTCCATGTTGTGTGGGATTGGAAGATGGGGATCCAGTTGGAAACAGCTGATTCCTCCAAGAATCATGGAATGTCAGAACTGCGAGACATTTCAGAGTCCAGACCTTTCCCCTTACTATTAGCCTTTACTGTTAGAATGGGGAAACTGAGAACTTGGAAGATTAAATGGACTCTCTTCAGGTTATGCAGCTGGTTCTTTTTGCATGGGACTAAAATCTAGGCCTTTCTGCTCCTTGTTATATACCCTGTCTTTGCCACCTCTGCTTTCATTTCAGTTAGAGGGAACACTTTTAATGCAGGTGGATTGTCTAAAATCATATCATCAGTAGCTGGACCGCAGTGGGAACAATGAGCAAAGGAAAACAGAAATTCTGATAGAATTTCTGGCAGCCTTTTGTTCAGCAGGAGAGAGAAAGCGTAGGTCACCCACATCTCTAGCAGGTCGGTTTCCCCATATGTAAGCGAGGCATTTGGTTCAGGAACATTTTAAGGCTTATACCAACTGCAATATGTTATGATTCTATGATTCGAAATCTTAGTTACAAAAATAATGGGTAGAAATTTAGCTGGTCTAAAGAAAGGAGTTTTTTTGTGAGATCATCTGTAATGTAATGGGAGTAGTCTCTGTCTTTTTTAAATTCTAAAAGGGCAATTTTCTTTCTACTTTTAAAAATGATTTACAAATTTAATATTTGCTGGGTGGAGGAATGGAGAACATACTTCAGCTATCAACCATATGAGAAAACTTCCAATTCTATTCATATTCTGTGTTGCCATCTTCCTGAGCCTTGGATTAGTGCCTTAATGACCCATAAGAATTGTCTTTTGAATGCTCCATTATGATTCTGTATCTCTAAAACCAAAGTCAATATCTTTACCATTGATCAAAGTCAAGTCAATCAAAGTCAAATCCTTTTCTGGTCTTGCCCATATTTGCATTATTGTGTCTTGCTTTCTCAGACTCAAAATCCTACAATCATCTTTGGCCTACTCTCTGATCCTTTTTCCTTTATTCAAGCAAGCAACAGATTGCTTCCAGGCTTCCATTTTCACAGATCTCAGGAACCCTTCCTACTACCCACTCCTGCTGCTCTTGCAGAATTCCCACCAGTCATGATTCTCCTCCTTCCAGCTTTTTCCCAGCCTGTAGGTGAGCTATAGCAAAAAAGGGGGCAGATGACAGAGGATGGCAGTTCCAGGAGTCTAGAGTGATAAGAAGGAGTGGGAAATACTGGGGAAGCAGACTGTGAAGTGGACTAAGTTGGGAGAAGCATGATGCTCCAGTGCTTCAGAGCTCTTAGGCAGAACATGGACTTCCCACGGAACGTGGAAAGAAATCACAAGACAGTTTTTTGTAGATACCAGAGGAAGTGTGACCTAAGAAGACTGGAAAACCTGGGGACATCTGGCTTGTAGATGCACCATCTCATTTCACTCTTACAACTCTTCAGTCCTGTGAGATGAAATCCATTATTATTCCAACTTTATTCTTGAAAATACTGAACTTTAGGAAAGTTTATTAATTTGTCTCCAGATCACCCAAACCTAATAAATGGACAAGTCAGGACTCAGACTCAGGTCTTTCTGAGCACCAAGTTATTCTACTAATTTGATTTTTTCACCTTGAGTAGAAAATTCCTGCTGAGGCAGAATCCAATGAGAAGAGCTTAATGTATCTGAGCACATTTTCTAGGAGTGACTTATCATGAAAAAAAAGTGAAATAAATCCCAACACACTTCTTAACCCACTTGCTTGATATGGTATATTAGACAGTGACAGACGAGACACATTTTTCTTTACTGTTTTCCACAGTGACTTCCCACATTAGTTTGCTTGGCCTGATAAACAGGGTAAAGTGAGAAGAAATGCTCTTTGCATCCTCAAAAACCCACTATCCCAATGGTCATCATTTTCTGCTCTTTTTTGAGCTCTTCTGATCCTTAGTGTTATCTCTTATGGTGCTGAGAAGTTTATTAAATTGTTTCTGTCTTGTTCAACACCATCCATCAAAAAAGAAGGGGAGGGCAGATGAGGATAGACATTCTCTTGAGCGTCACTCATTTGCTCTAACGCTTCGGGTTAATGGATAGGATGTGAAACCGCTCAAGGAAGCATGACTGCCAGGAACTTTGTTAATGTTTTCATGCCCAAGTTGATCTAAAGCCTGGAGCAGAGCCAATCTTATGCACAGGCATAAGAATGATAATAGTAATAAATGTGGACTGAGCATCTACTTTATGCCTGTCACTGTGCTAAGCACCACCAGTCATCTCAAATGATCCTACAGAGAACTAAGAGGGAAGTATTATGTTCTTTTGTGATAGCATAGGACATGGCCCAGAGATTACACAGTTTATTAAGTGATGCTGGCAGGATTGGCACCTGGTTCTGGATGACACTAGGTCAACCTTTGAGTTTGCAGTGCCTTGATGTTGGGCACCTAAGTGATACAACTTAAAGAGCTCAGGGATGTTTATTCTGGCAGGGACTCCTAGTCATTGCCCAATATCCATTTTGTCTGTCTGTAATAATAGAAACTCTAATTTTCACCCCGACTATATTTCCCAGCCTCCCTTGCAGCTATATGTGGTCATGTGCTCCGGTTCTAGACAAGGGAATATAAGTGATATGACAGTTTCTGGGATCCTTCCTCGAAAGACAAACAGAATGCGTCCTTTTCTTTTCTTAAGTCTACCTGTTTTCTGGAGCCTGGGTATAATGTTGAATATCAGACAGCCATTTTGGGCCATGTAGATGAGGGCTGCAAGACAAGGATGGTGAAACAAAAAAGCTAGAAGGAGCCGGATACTTGAGGATTTTGCAAAACAACTGCTCTGCATAGCAGATAGTCTAAGAGTCCTGAACTATATCTCTTGAGACTATTATGTGAGAGAAATAAATTCCCATCTTATTTAAGCCAGTGTAATACTGGAATCTTTTACTCATGGAGTATTTTAATGCTATCTTCCTCCATCTCTTCTTTTTTCTTGGCTAACCCCTTCTTTTTTTTTTTTTTTTTTTTTTT